>DWLI01000496.1:0-21157 GCA_018249915.1 Cecropterus dorantes dorantes | reverse complement strand
AAAATGATAGATAAATTTAAATAACTTTTGATTGAGGAGATAGATTATAATGAAAAAAGATCAAATGTCATATCTAGACATGGAATATGAACATTTTTTTAACCATTTAAATTGGATTCAATAGTATTGGTTTGGTGCTATTTCAAACACACTGACAAGAGAGACAAAAATAATAGAAATTCCTATTATGATTTTTTCTCAGTCCTCTAAGCATATATTTTTTAAATGTATGCAATGTACAGATATGGGAAATTTTCATTTTATAACATACATGAATGTGTATTAGAAAACACTTCATGTTATTAATATAAACGCAAAAAATCGTGTTTGTCAGTCTTTCAAACTACCCGTCAGATTTTGCTGAAAATTGGCATGCAGATAGTTTGTGGTCTGGATTATCACATACAATACTCATTACCATGGAATACATAATGACCGAGGTGAGTGGAGCCAATGGAATGAGCTAATTGGCAATAAAAGTCTCAAGGTGTGGTACAAAATAATTGTAAACATAAAAGGAATGACAACAATTAATTGTTCAAAGTTAGCACTGTGTTGTGACTGATTTTGAACTATCTTATACACTAGTTCCTTGTACACATAAACATAGTAAGTAGTTTTAAATGATATAATAAGTAGATATATAAACAAAATAATTATGTGACTAATATATTTCTTTCATTTTTCCATTATGATAGATATTAATTATAAAAATATTAGTTATAACTGGTAAACAAAATAATTATATGACTAATATATTTCTATCATTTTTCCATTATGATAGATATCAATTATCAAAATTTTAGCTATAACTGGTAAACAAAATAATTATGTGACTAATATATTTCTTTCATTTTTCATTATGATAGATATCAATTATAAAAATGTTAGTTATAACCGATAAACAAAATAATTACATAACTAATATATTTCCTTTTATTTTTCAGATTTGATTGGATATTAACACTTTTTAAGACAACTGAAAATTGTAATGTTGATGTAAGTGCAAAGTTTAACTGTATAGTAAAATATTTTTAGATTCAGATTATAACTAAAATACCTAAATAAATTTATTTAGATGACGAATTATAAGTGTATGCCCTATTGTATGCATGATTTGCTTCATTACTATTCATTCAATAAAAACTTCCAAAATAAACGATTAAATCAAATAAACACTTACATTGCAGAACTTTGCGGAGAACTTCGCAATCGACGACGATACGGACTTAGCATCCATATTTGCAAAAGAGCTAGTTGTTTGTAGAATCAAAAGGAGAAAAACGCCTGAAAAAAAGTATTTTTAATGCAGTACTCGTCTACTTGCAATCGCGGCTCGATTTATACTGAGGCAAACCAAACTAAAACATTAGCCGGGCGAAAACATCACCGGATGATGTCATCAATATCGAACGCCCATTCGGACTACTCAAGTACTTACAAAAAACTGGACGGCATCGCGTCGGCACGAAAAGACTAAATATATACATAGTTTACATACAAAACTAGAATTCGCGTTGTTCGCGGAACTACACGCATGATTCATACGAGGACAATCATGTTTACAATTGCCGAAGGTATTTCACTTGTCTAAATAAACGGATACGTACCAACCGAACGTCTCATCCACATCGACGTTTTATTATTTAAAGAAAACATACAGTGTCCACCGATGACCACAATTAGTTTTAGTAGATTAGCCTAATATATCCTTGCATTCCAGTTATAGATAAAAGACTGACCAATAAAAACACTGCTCATATCTTATCAGTGAAGATTTAGTTCAAGTTAATGGTTTTTTTACTTGTCGACACTAGAATTCGAACTGACAACAAATGTTACATGAATAAGTAGTTGTATAATTTACATTTACTTTTTGAAATAAATAAATATTATGATTGACTGACTTTGACATTAAAATTGCCAAAATATCAATGACAAGTTAACATTTCACAACTGTTAAAGTGACATATGACTTAAACAGCATAGACCGATAAAAAAATAATACATGCAAACTCGTCTCAACTTATCTTCTTCGCTTCAATTAAGAGTTTTTAATGTTAATCTTATGCTACAAATACTTATTTTTATTGTTAAAGTAAATGAAAATAATAATAATTTTAGATTAATAATGATGCAAATAAGGCAGTCATTTACGTTCCATTACTATTTTAAAAAGTAATTATTATAGCGGGAAAATTTAAACTGTAAATTTTTACAAAAAGAAATAATTTAAGGTTATATTGTATAATTTATGTTAAGTATTGTCTAAGTCTAAAATATATTACGTATGACATAATTAGCATTATTACCTTTTTTATTTAACTATTTTATAAGTCTTATATACTTATTTATATATACTTTATTGAACTATTTTTTATAAGTCAATTTTTATATTTAACTGTTAATATTCGTCATTCATTATCGTCGACTCATTGCTGTTGGCACGGGTCAACTCTTCCAGTGAACAGGACTTAAATACAGTTCCCTGGCTGACCAAAATGGGTTTGTTAGATATCACACACCTTTAGTTTTTTTCTTTGAAATATCCCTTGGATATAACGAGTACCTAACCCGCAATGTTTCCGTCGTCGCATTCCAAATGATAATTAACATCTGATTCCATGCATGTTTAAAAGATCAGAGGTGCTTGGAATTGAACCTGAAGCACTTTAGTGTAAGAATCAGAATTTCATAATTCAACTATCTCTACATATTTATTATGATTTCGTTTTTTTTTTTTTAATTCAGGTAGGTAAAATTTCGTAAATATGGCTCCAAAGTAAGTAGAATCACTATTCCAACGTATTGCTTCCTGATCTGCCTTCACTTTTAGTTTATTTATCTGTGTTATAACAACAGCGTTATCCATTTCTTCGGACCTGTAATATTCGATCTGAAATTCAAGTTGGTGAAGGCAAGATGCTGACGCAGCGTCCAAATTTAGTTGTTATGAATATCAACACATCACTGACCAACCTTAGAATTGAAGTTGTACTCCAAGTATAGAGTTATCTAGGGGCGACCAATTCGATTGAATGGAAAGATATTTGAAGCACTTTAAGAAAATAATACATAGATTCACACTGGACTAATCTGTTCACACCGTGTTTACACCAGCTTGTTCTCCTGTTAGTTGCTAATTACTAATACAATTCTTTATACTTAAGGGTGTAGTCACGTTTTTCTTTCGGAGTGGAAAGGGCTTATAAGAATATTTTGAAATATTTTCCAAACGGCTGGATGGAAATGTAGGAAAATGCAGTTGGGGTGAACTACTAATTTTGATCACAGATCATTTAGATCACGAAGACTTTTAGCAACTACAATAACTCCACACATTTTCGTCAAGCCTTATATGAAACTTGTTATACTTAAGTATATTAGGTAGATACCAGGTATTACCATGGCTTTAATGACATAATTACTCTTAACATAAAATGTAACCTCGGGCTTCTAGCTTTTTATTTAAATACATTTTAAGTAGGTAATTTTAAATTTCTTTTTCAATAAACACTACGTCAGTCTATCATAAAACGTCATTCATAAAGAAATAATTCTAGCATTTTCTGTCAATTACCAACAATGAAAATTCAATAAGTAATATTAACTGTTTAAATGTAAAAATATAATAAAAAAAATAGTACAATGGTTATGAAAACATATTTGACGAAGTTCCTACTAAAACAAACTCTGAACAAAAGTGGTGATAGTAGGGTGAGATGTTACAGCCTATGTTGTCCGAGGCCCCCGGGAGGTGGATGCCCAGCGCAAGGCCCTGGAGGTGGTCGCCGTATAAAAGCACCCACCGATTGTCGACCTGCAGACATCCCGTACAACCCATGTCGTCCACAATTTCACCATGGCAAAGATACTTGGAGGAAATATAAATACATCACTTTTTTCGTTTGTTTTCCTTTGATCATAATTCAGTCGCTACATGTTTCTGGACATGAACCTCCACCAAAAGGGGACTGTCGAGATTATGAGTACATGCGCATACGCACAAAAAAATACCCCTGGGGAGATGGCAACCATACTTTATTTCATAACGACCATGTAAACCATTTGCCTGAAGAATGTGAACCTCCGCCTCTCGACTGTGATTGATAAAGATTTTTATAAATAAAAAAAAAAAAACACATAATGTAATTAAAAAAGGACTTAAAATAAAGTGACCTGAACAATAAATATAGCTGTCTTACTGTTTTATCAAATTTCATTATCATTACTTTGACAGTCGCTTCTGTCTGGACATCTCAGCGGGTAAAGTATGAGGGAAAACTGTGGTTGGGTAAAACAAGTGCGCACGCATAGAAAGGGCGTGCGACGGCGCGGTAGGGCGGACACCGGCCACTGCGATCAATATTGACGCTGACGTCAGTGTGGTGTCGCGCGCTATTGGCTCTCCCGGCATTATTAAATAAACCTCCGGGCGAAGTGGCGCGCAAAGTGTCGCGCCGCGGGCACAGCACCGCAGCACGCGGCGGGCCCGCGTACCGCTCGCGGCTCGCCGCCGCCCGCCATGGCCGACATGCCGGACCTATCACACCTCACGCCAGAGGAGCGCGCTATCATCGAGGGTGTCATGATGCGCCAGCGGCAGGAGGAACAGCGCGAACACGAAATTATGAGGTGTGCCCCAATCTTGCACCCCGCGTCCCTCAACCTGCTCCCTCCCTCCCGTCTTGATTAATCTTTCTACGTAATGCACCATATGTGAAAGTGTTTGTGAATGTGCTCCTCTCTTTGCTCTGCATTGTAAGTCTAGATTTTAAAGTAGGATATTTCGGATACCATATTTTTTTACATTCATACATCCATAGTGTTATCTTATATTTTCAGTAGGTAATAATGTGGCGTTCGTATTGACGCAAAAGCAAGTAGTTCTGCGTGATGAGTTCGTGCAAATAATGGCGAGATCTCTATTCTCATTTGATAAAAATCTTTAAATGAAAACGATTTTCCATAAAGTTGTCAGGTTATTGTGTTTTTCTCGAATCTTACAAATTTTGAAAAACAAGAACAATGTGTCGCAAAGATGGATCTTTGTAAAATATAGTGCAATACTTAGGTAATTAAATTACGCTTAACTTATATTTTCTTTCTAAACCTTACTGAGTGTTACAAAAGCATTAAGGCCACTTTAGTGTGATTTAATAAAATATGGCTGATATCTGTATAAGTAAGACTAACATTTTACATAATACGTCAGAATGGATGAAAACTTTTACAATATTAGAAATAAGATGATTTTGAATCATAAATATTTCTGCAGGCTGTAAGTAGATAGGTACTACGTTTGTGGAAGAGCAGATGCAGCTAGCGTACTATCTTAGTGACCTACTTTTTGACCTACATAATACAAAACCAAATCCGCAAACGGTTTGCTTTATTCTCTTTTATTATTTATCAAGTATTCAGTATTGTCTCTTTACTTAGGTATCCAAAGAACAAATTAAATGTTATACTCGTATCTATAACGAATCAGATGTGACCATGAATGCCACCTTATTACAAAGTTATGAAAATTTATTTTTTTACAAAATGTTAAATTTGGTTTTATTATTTATTAATGTCACAAAGAATTGTTAAGAAATTATAATTATTTATATTATCCGAGGAACTTTATATTTGCTGATCTGTTTTGGGTAATAAATGTATCATTTTCAAAAATTGAATAATTCATATCGAGTAAATAATCCATAGACACTTTTTCTATGTATTATTCAGGACATGAAGGTCATGTAGCCGCATCGAACCGCAACGGGCTTACGACAATAAAACTCCTACCTATTGTGATATTAATTTCTTTTTGAATGAAATTTTATGATACAAATGGTGAAAGCTATAGTAATAACATTAATTGATCTTCAGATTGATCTTTATTATTGATGATCCGAAAATATTAGAAATGAAAAATGGACAGTTAGATTAATTGTATTTTTTTCTTTGTAGTTTTTATAAATAAAACATACCAAAGTTCCTGCACCATTGCAGTCCCAAGAAATACAAAGATCTCCATGCGTTGGGTAGCCGCTTAGGGACATTTAGTAGGTATATAAAAATCCCACTTAGTCCGATTGAAAAGGTCGAGTATATTTAGAAGATTTAGGTTCTAATTCAAAAAGGCCAATTTAAGGCTTAGCCAACTCTAATTAAATATGAATATAGGTAATAGATAAAATAAATACCTATACCTAGAAGGTAGGTAATGTAGGTTCTTACCAATATAGATAGGTACAATTAAAATATAATTTTTCTCCATTTACATATTATTCGTCGACGAAATAGGTCGATATTATTTATATTTTTTTATTAAAGTTAAGTTGGTCGACGAACGACATTTTTGCAGTATTTGGACAACAGACTTTTAGAACAATGTTATCTAGATTTAAGTTCGGAGCTTTTACGTTAACAAATTCCTTATATCTAATAAAAAATTTAGAAAAAAAAAAATATCAATAAGGAAATTTAAAAATACCTATATATTATTGCACAAATGGACCTATTCGACCAGTTAATCTTTTCAAAATAACAATTAAATCAAATAGAATGAAAAATGTATCTAATTAGGATCAATAAATAGTAAGCTTACATGTACCTAAACAAAAAACATAAAGCTTTACCAACTTAATTATTAATAACGACTCATATTAAGAAATCACTATGGTAGTACGATTTAAATGAAATCATCCATCCATCATACCATTAGGGGTAACGTGAGTCTGTCACGAATAGAGTTGTCATCTTTTTGACGAAAATTAGTATTTCTTACAACGCTATCACAAAAATATACTACTTCAGGCAAAAATATAGTTGATAGCTACGTTTACTTTTTGGTGAATTACTTCTTTATTCTATCGACCCTTTTGTAGGTACTTTGTACTAGAACATATAGTGCCTATAATTCAAAATATAGTACGGTTTACGAAAATCCTATTTAGACATTATAGAACAGGGATAAGGGTAGGTACCCACTTGTAAAGACATTTTATAAAATTAAGTGATCTTTACATTTGCAGCAATTATTAAATTTTAAAATGTATATTGTATTCAGACGTAAACAAGATGAAGTCGCAGTACTGGAACAAACGATTCGCACCAGGAACGAGATGCAACGCGCTGCCGGCGTGGAACTAGCTGCCACCTGCCACATTTGCCTAAAGACCAAGTTCGCGGACGGCGTCGGCCACTCGTGCCACTACTGCAGAGTCAGGTGCTGTGCACGGTGTGGGGGGAAAGTTTCTTTGCGTTCTAATAAGGTATGATATTTCTTTTATAATATAAAAGTAGCAAACGAGCAGTTCATCTGGTGGTAAGTGGTCACTGGTGTCCATGGGTGTCAAGGGCCATCAACCCCAGATAAGATAATTGACTTATGTGAGGCTGACTCACAAATAGATACGTTACTTATCCTAGGAATTAAGTTGAAATGCATTGGTTCATAATGGCTCCCTATCACAACAGTCACGGCAACGATTATCTAACACTTGTTATGGAGGAAAAATATGAATGTGTGTCCTTTTTTATAATAAAGAAGTAGCCGATGATCATGCCGTCCACCTGATGGTAAGCGGCTACTGCCTTTCACAAACGTCTGTAATTAACCCGAAATAAGATAGGAGACTTACCGGAGACTGTTCACATATGCCTTGCTAGCTCTAAAGACTAAGTTGTAAACCTTGAATAGTAATCTTACCCACGTCCTTCAAACCAAAACACATCAATACATATATTACTCCCATTAAATTAATAAATGTGTGACGGAGTTAAACCATTAAAGGTTATTTTACCTTCGGTAGTTGTAAATTTGGTTAATTCGTCTAAAATCCATTCTATTAGGTGGCCAGCAAATAAAATACAAACATGTTTCTCGTGTTTAACGACTCATGTCGTTTTCTACTATTGTCTGCCTTATAGCATTTTTTAAATAATAATGAACAGTATGCTATCTATTGTAGTGCAGAATTTTCTTTACTATTTGATTCTCAGGATAATTACAATCACTTCAACCTCTCACTGTAATATGTGATCTCCTCATGTGCCTCCGTTGCGAGACACTAAATCGTAGATACTTGAAATGTTCACTGTTCATTGAGCCACAATAAAATGTGAATCAAAATTTTATCATATTATAACAAATGTAAAAATGAAAACATCATTCTAGTCGGTTAGACAGATACGACTTAGATTATTTCTGAATGCTACTTTATGTAGAGCTCATGAACGGATAGTGCGGCCAAAGGTGACTAGCACGTCCTTTTGTAGCAAGGGAGAGCAAACTGTACCTCGGGTGCAACCCCATAGATTGTTCCCGTCCTGCTCCTGGCACCAGCATCAGGAAGTGCCAAAATTAAAACCTTGGAGATTGGCAAAATCAGCTTTTATCATAACGTGTATTTCCTATCCGAGAAGCTCTAAAACTCAACTCCTTACGGGGGGCAGCAGTATATATATGTATATCTTCGCGACCTTTTCGCCGACACCTTTCATAAACGTGATGTAAGATTTTTTGTCGGCTACTAAAATAATAAATCCATACAAATTTGTCCTGCAATTGATTTCAAAACGCTGATAACATGGGTGTCACTTTTAAGTTTTTACATCTGCTCGGAAAAATGTAAATCCGGGGCTGCCATAGGTGTAATATATATAATTGAGTAGTAATTTTTTTCAGCTGCTCAATATATATCAATTTTGTTACAGGTAATATGGGTTTGCATACTGTGTCGTAAGAAACAAGAACTTCTATCAAAAACTGGACAATGGATTCACAAGAGTGCAGGCCAAGATTCAATGTTGTGGCGAATGGAATCCGACTTGCGAGACTTACAACCACAACTCGAATCGTCACACGATAAACGACCTAAATTAGAAAGAGCGCATAGTGCTGCTGAAAAAGAGAATCATCCACTGCAAAGATCCGGAAGTGCTTTACGTCGGCAGTACAGTCAACAGGAAACCCACTGTTATGAGTTAGAAGGGCTAGCTCGGACTCATCCTAGCATGGTGCATCCTAGACAAAAATCTGTTTACGGTGTCGACGAGTCGGTCTTACCGCCAACGGCGCCCACCCATCTAATGCCACATATGCCTTCGTCGCACCCGCCGCTGCCTCCTCGCTCTTCTTCGTCGGACGACGAGGTGCCCGAGTGCGTCTCCGACGAAAACGACGAGTACCGCGATCGCGGTGAGTACGCAAAACGCACGAAATCCCATCACCGGCCAATCCCATCCCAGACGTCGTAAATCCTTTCCATCCGAGCTAGTTTTATTTATACCACTTTCACATACAGCACACTTACAATGAGACACCACGCATCATACTTACCGTTGCTACATTTTAAAAACGATAATATTATTTTTTTCATGATAATTCATCCGTTATGTTTGATCGCATTCGTCCTTTGCATACAACATTGATAAAGTTGAGGTGTTCCGTGCGAGGTATTGTATTATATTACGGCAGTAGACTAAACTAGCATTCGGGTTAAGTTTATTAAGAGCCCTAATTATTATTGTTTAGAAAGTAATTATTTAGAGCACCTAAACTTATCTGTAGGTACATAACATATTTTGTTTACAAATACATCATGTTTTGTTCATGTAGTGTGAAGAACGTAAGTACATGACAAATAATATTATTCAAGACAAACAGAACATTAACCGATTCATCGATTTCAGCTGTCTTTTTGCAGATAGAGGCCACTTGTGTAGTAACAATTTAAGTCGGTTCACGCTAGTGTCTACTTGTTACTAAGGATGTATTTGTTGGTTGATGTTGAAGTGAGTTTTGACCGCGTATGTTGACCGCCCGCGAGCGCCTCGCGTGCTCCCGATACGCGCCCGGTAGCCGCGCAGTGGCGCGTCGCGCACCCGGCCGCGTCGAGACGGGCTCTCAATCGCCATACCCCTGTTTGCAGGTAATAGAGATAGGAGCGGGCCAGGGGGCTCCAGAAACCAGCGACAAGCGATATTAGACGAGAAAATGAAAAAGTTCTTATCGGTGAGAGGGCGTGATTTTCGGGGCGATTTGCGTTGTAAACTATGCTAAACTTAGATGTTTCACTATTGGTTATTGTTTGATTGTCGTTTTCGTAACTTTCTCAATACCTCCTTCTTTCAACGACCCAATACTTATAATGGCTGTTTGACTATATCCTTCCCGTTTTGTTCAGTCCATCTATGTTTCTATTCGAGATAGGTACATTTACATATGCTACGTTTACTTATTCTTTTTTTTTGAAAAGTTATATTTATAAAAATAACCAGCAAAATAGATTTTTTTTTTAATTTTAACTTTAATTTCGACCCGTATATTGATTAAATTATAAGATTATATGCAAATGTAAATGTATTTACAAATATTTGTTTGAACCACAAATGTTCGTGAAGATGTGCACTAAAATAATAGTTTATCGTGGTTGAGTTATATGAAACTATACTTATAATTGCCTTAAACTGCCTTTAACTTATTTTGACTTAAAACTCCCAGGTGTTTCATTAAATCAGTTATTTTGATTGCACGTTTGGTTCAAGCAAATCGCATGATTGGGCGAAAAGAAGTGTAACACTTGTTAACATTTCAATTGTTAGAATTTGTGAACGTGTTTGTACTTATTTTTCTAATTGTTGTTTTATCGTATGACTTGATAAGTTGTAACACATTCTTTCCGCTTATGCGTGATCACCGCTTTACTTGCGACTCCTTTTTTCCTTTTTAATTAAGGGATTCTAGGGTTTGGTCACTTTTTCCTTAACAACAGCGGTAATATTGTTTATAAAAGACGTACACGAAAACAGAGAGATATAATAAAATAGACTAGATACTATTCGTTTGCGGACGGTTCCGGGCGCGTTCGGGTGCGCAAGTCGCTGACGTATTCAGGGCGCGTGTAAAGTCGTATACTATTCATCCGATGTCATTCTTAGGACAAGTCGAAGCGTGTGCATCTCTCCGGCACCCGCATCTGCGCAGCACCAGCGTAGCTGCCAACAATTATTACAATTTGACTAATCATTCGCCCACCACGTACTTGGCGGATGCACGCGGGGCGTTCGATTCGACGAGGACGCCTGCAGGCGGACGTAGCTTCGACTCCGTGACCGATTGCCGGTGGCGCGCTCGGGACGACGGCGAGGGCTCGTACTTGCGGCCTTACGTGCCCGACGAGGGCCCCCGTTCCGATCGCGCCGTGTATAAGAGTGCCTACTTGTGGGAAGATTCCGCTGATAACAGACGCTTCACGGAGAGAAGAAAAAAGACGGTCCGCTTTGACGGGCACGAGGGCGCGGCGACCTTCCCCCGAGGAGGTCGCGATGCATCCGGCGCCCCACACGACTGGGCCTCCCTGCGGTGGGAGTCCGAACGGCAGACCAGTCAGGATTCTGCCACTAAAGATTCAGGCATCGATACATCTAGTACTTTCACATCCAGCGAAGACTCGAACAGGGGCGATTGCCCTAAGGTATATAATGACTATTGTTTTATTTTCTTCGCACTAGCAATTTATTTTGCAACTTTTCGACTATGTAGGTACGCGGTTTCTACTACCTTGCATCGGCACGACATCCGTGGAACGAAAGACGTCCCTACTGCTCGGTACTGAGTAAGTTGGTAAGTTTAGTTACCGGGTGCCATGTTGGTGCGAGTGGTAGGAAAACGCCCTCATATATTTTCGTAGATACACTTATACCCGTACTGCCCGTATTGTATGCTGCCTTGCCACTCTGGCTGACAGCAAAATATTTAAGTATAGGTTTATATTTTATTTCCTAATTATTATATTTTGAATGTTTGCATTACCTATCTTTCACTGGGATTAAAAGGAGTGTAATCTATTTATTATATATATAATACGACAATAATAAATTTCCATATTTATCTTACTTATTCCATTCGAAGCGATGAGACCTACTCTGCCTACTGTACAGTTATTGTGTTTGGCTGCAGCATGTTGCATTAGCGGGCATGCGTTCAGTAATATATGATGAATGTGCACATTGGTGTATCTGCGACACGCACTAAAAAAAGTAATAATGTATAATTTATTTTATGAATAAATCGATGTTTATAACGCTGGTATTGGTGACCTAACAGTTCCCGCTGAGTTGGCAAGCGTCTGCGGACGGTACTCGCATGATCGGTCACATGGTGCTACGGAAGGCCGTTGTAGAGGGCGGCACACACTCTTCAGCCGCAATACTCGGCTTGAAGGTGGTAGGGGGCAAGTTGCTACCGGATGGAACCCGGGGAGCGATCGTAGAGAAAGTCAAGAAAGGATCTATAGCTGATCTGGAAGGTCAAGTTAGGATAGGTAAGCTTTATTTTATAAAGTTGATATTTATTTCCTTAATATCTAGTAAGTACATTTCCGATAATGCTTCTACTTACAATGGCAAAATGCTCGCGTATTAATCTTGATAATAAAACCTCGTTTTTTCTTATATTGCAAATAAGAGTGCACTCGGAGTATTTTCAATTTGCAATTCGTTCGTTAACAGGTGACGAGGTGCTACAATGGAACGGAGTGCCTCTCCAGGGCCGCACTAACGATGAGGTGGCGGCTGTGGTCGCAAACAGTAAGCACGACTCACATGTAGAACTAGTGGTGTCGCGACCAATCGCCGCCACCCGCCCTCCAGCACAGCCCTGGAGGACACACAAAGGTAAGTCACAATACAGAATTCTTGATATGTTTTGTTTATAACAGACGCCTTTTAACATTTTTGAAAGTGCATGCAATCATGATAAAAAGCAAATGACTCATTTTTATATTTTGAAATCGAGATAGCAATAGCAGTGTGGATTTATAACAATTTTATAATAATTTGTCGTAATGGACGAAGTAATCATGTTGAGTGAGCCGAATCATCCTTTACGCTGATATGATACTGCGCGAATTGACTGTATCATTTTGGCTATTTTAAAACCCTGATATCATTATTTACCATCAATCATTCTTGTTATTATTCATAACTTGAAAAACACGTGTGTACACTCGGAATCATTTTGTAAATAATATATATACTCGCGGAGATTAATCCTCTAACCACTTTTGGGTTCTTACTACTTAATTTTAGCTTCACATGAACAAAACAGTTGTATATAATCAAGCTGACGTTTTTAAAAGTGTTTTCGAAGTTTTTTCTTTGACATTAATAAAATAGTTAAAAAAAATTGACAGTATTGTAAGATATACTTAGCTTGTACCAACATTATAAATATATCACTATTATCGAAACAAAGAATGCTGTACGTACCTGGTCAAGGCAAATCAAACTATTGATAGATGTTTAACAATATTTTAGAAGTAAACGGATTATGATAAAACGATAAATGAGATACAGTTTTGGTCTCAAGCACTCTACATTAAAATAATTTATGTGCCGCATGTGTTATATCATTCTGTGTAGGATTAGGTCCAGGCTGTCCCGACGCATTTCGTTTCCTGATATCTCCAAATGTTTATTAACAAGAACAAAATGTTACTTTACATTTAAACTACTATGTGAAATATGAAATACTTTAAACATTAAATTAATTAAAAATATCCCAGGTCTTTCATCGGGTAATGTGCCGAAACCTAAAGCTTTGAAAATATCGATAATAAGAATACCTTACAAAACCTGGTGCACTTTTTGTACTCTATTAGATTTATTATACAATTTATTGAAATTGTTTCTATTTTTACTACATTACAAGAAAAGTGCTTGGGGCTAAAATATAATACATAATACTCATAGAATCATAAAAAGTGTAAATATAAAAATGTATTAGCAAACTTAGACATTTTCCATCTCGACATTGAATTGTAAATAGTAATATGTAACACACAATAGAATAATGTAAACGAGCAATAGCTGATACTAGACTAGCACAGAATAGTGGCTTTCAAAATTGGTGTGCAACGAATAAAATCACGTCACGTAGGTTCAGTCAGAACAGTGTATTCCTAATGTTTGTGCTCTGGAGTAGGGTTGCCACCCGTACTTTATAATAAAGTATTATACCTAATTTGGGATAATTGTACTGTATACTTTATGACAACAGTCAAGTTCACGAAAATATTTTGCACGATCTGGGATTCAAAAAGTTTGGTCGTTGGTCGTAAGCACTGTTGCGTAAAACGCAACACAAATCAAACGAGCCCGGACTTGATGGAGATTTCGTAGTTTTATTACAAGGTTTTGACCGTCTTACTTCTTGCTAATGGTGTAATAATATTGCAGTGTCTTTCGATGAATCCACATATGCATGCAGTTTGTCAAAATCTTAATCGAATATCGGAAATAGAGTCCGGAGTTGAGTTGAACTTGTGTTCTATTCAAGTATTTAGGTCAGACAGACACCGGAACAGGTGAAAGTAAATAAAACTTATTATAAAAAAATAATAAAAATTGAAATTATACTTAATTTGAAGCAACTTACTTTTTCCACTATTTGTAACCAATGTACATTATTTGCTGGAGAAAAGAGTGGCAATCCTACTCAGGAGAGTGTCGGTGAGGTATTTGACGAGCGCACTCTATGTGCAGAGGTGTACACGGAGATAATGGGCGGGTGCGAGAAGCCCAGCGTGCTGGTGACGTCGCCCGGCTCGCCGGACGTGCACGCGCGCCGCCGCTCGGCCCGCCACGGCCATTACAACGCTGGGGTCGCTGGCCGAATACAGGTCCGGTGGAAGAATTTTCAAAATTTTCAGCTTTAAACCACATTTCAACAAGTTTAATGGAGTTCGTTTTACCACCAGTGCTAATTATTTAATAACAATCTTACTTTTTACTAATATTATGAAGGCGAAAGTTTGTGAGGATGTATGTATGTTTGTTACTCTTATACGCAAAAACTACTAGTTGGTTTTTTATGAAATTAAACACAGGCAGTATATGGCCTGGATTAACATAGGAAACTCATTACCTTGCTAAACGTTATCAAAGCGGGCGGAGTCACAGGAATGAGCTAGTATGTACGTACAACGTACACTATCCATCATTGATTTAAATTCTATAATATCCATAAGTAAGTTTAGTATAAATGATGATGTTGGATGAAGTCTATTTGAGGGCTTTGAGCGTCTTTAATACTATTCCTTCTGATATTGATTTCGTGTTAAGAGACACAATATTGAATAACAATATCAGCGACTCATCCTCATCGATTTTTTGTGGAGATACCGACACGAACGCGTGAGCTACAGATTATTTATTACACAACATTATACATAGAAACGTCCCACACATTCTGAAATAGAGCTCAGTGCTCTAGAAACAAATGACACTGGATGTATTTATTCAAATGGGTATTTTGTACGAACGTTTTAAATTATAATAATATCAGCCACACGGCTTTGAAATAGAATGCAGTGAAAATTCTACATTCTATGTTGACAACAATTTATTTATCAGGCATCGGTATTTAGTTAAATAATTGGATGTTACTAATAATTGAATAACTAAATTACTTTGTATATTAATTGGAAATCAAAAGTTACACTATAAAATGTTTCGATACAGTTAAAAATATACTTCGACATCCCTGCACTACAACTTCTCGTGACTGTGGTGTCCGCCAGTGGTCTGAGCGCGCGACCGGACGGCTCCCCTCGATGTCCTTACGCAAAGATCTTTCTCTTACCCGACAAGAGCGAAAAGAGTAAACGGCGAACAAAGACATTAGCGAACACGTTAGAACCGAGGTGGAATCAAACTTTTGTATACTGTGGTATCCGGATAACAGATATTAAGAAAAGAACATTACAGGTTAGTTCATATTATTTCTGCAAATTAGATTGCTTTAATCGTATTAGATCACAGACGCATCCATGCTCAGCATTATGTTTAATATAAACACGAAGGCGACACTAAGTACATACACTGACACGATTAGGGGAATGCCAAACGGAATCTACATTTTTCCAGATTTTTGCCTGGGTATAATTACTTTATATTAATTTATACTTATCTTAAACTTAATGGTTAAAATAATTAAAGTTATAAAACTTATATATTACGTATCTACTTACTGACCCCTAATTAAGACTATTAATCATAAAATGATTTTTAACAGCTTACAGTTTTTCACATTCATAACCGATTTTGGATTAAGACCTTCACATATGGTTCAAAAATCTTTACCTATTTCTCAAAAATGTTACAAATAGCATACTGAATAATTAAATTTAACAATAATATTATTTTCGTGTGAACTAGCGTGGGTAGGCAGAAAACATAGCATGCAAAAATAGCAGATTAAGAACCAATAAGCAGAATAGTGCCCAGTTACACCATGTACTTGCAGATTGCAGGCTTAGGTGTAGTGTAAGACTAATTTATTTATTTGTAATTAATAAATGTAAATAAATAAATGGTGTAAAATTTAGTGTCGGATGATTTAAGGTTTATTTCTCATTCGTTTCTTTTCAAATATTTGAGATAAATTCATAAGTGGTGAAACTTATTGAGAAAACTTTAACTTTTTTTAGTGTTCCTCTTATTGTGTCTAGCTGTGTATTTGGTAATTACATATATGCACCTATTCATACATATATATATTTTCAGCTTGTATGCTTTTTGAGATAAATGTCTTTCAGAAACCAATGATAATAAAGTAAACTTAGTCGTTTCTATTTTAGGTCACTGTGTGGGACTTGAATCGATATGGTCCTAATGATTTTCTCGGTGAAGTACTTTTGGATTTGGATTCTATTATGAATCATGAACCAAATTGGTACATGTTACAACCTCACGAAGATTCGGCTAGTTTTAGTGTAAGTATTACTTGTGAAAAGTACCTACTTGTTAAATATAAATAATTTTGTTATTTGAGACTTGCTGTAATAGTCTTATTCGAAATTTTGTAAGCTTGGAATAATCAAATTATTTCTTTTACATTTATAAATATAATCATTGTATTCATAACTTTTAATAAACGTGGCACTCAGTCTTTGAGTTCGATTTTCTTCATAGAACAAATATATGTATTCATAGATCACATGTTATCGATATGTTATAAATATAAAATACGTAATATGATACCGGGTAACAATTGAAATATTTTTATCGCAATCCAGAGGTATCGAGATGAAGAAGGCGATGGTGAACACCTATCGCCGCCGTCGACATCTACCTCTAGACTTTCAGACTCTGACACTCCGAGCGAGAGCGAACTCCGTCGACACCACTCTCTATCTAGTCTCGCTTCCAGCTCTAGCCCGCCCCCTCCACATGAGGTATGAGATTAAGAGAATGAGATTAATCATTTTCTACATACAATTGATATTTATATTAATTTATCTAACATTATTTCAGTACGCTTGAACAAAGATCCTTTAAATATTTGCAAATATTTAGTTAATTATGAGAGTATAAGTAAATACACTTTATAGCTCATAAACATCATACGCTATAATGCAAATAATTTGTAGAATAAAATAAATATTTACCTGCATACTTCAAATTATTCGGATTTTCTAGCCCTCAATCCTATTGTTCATTACAATCGTCGCATTTAACTCAAATGCAATTTTTTTCACAATTCCTATGTATGTAAAATTATTTTTATATTTTGTTTTTCCATCGTACAATTGCAAAGCTCTCCACAAATTTGTAAACGAAATTTTAAACGGTCTCGTAATAATACAACGAGATGGAAATGTGGCCTCGTTGATGGAAGTGAACTAAACTTGCGAAGAAAATACATATTTTGAAGAGAATTTATAACAACGACCTGGATTTTGCATACCTAACGGAACTATTGTTTCTGCTAAAACTCAAAAATAGGTACTCTCGAAATGTTCGAGTTGCAAAATTTGTAATGATGTAGCTTAATTGTATATTTTCTTGACATTCGTGCTTTCCACTTTATTTCCATAATGTGTATGCATATTAAATATAATATATTGTGTTACGTATTAAAATAGGTTCATAAAAACATTTGTTTGTTCCTATAGGTCGATGGAACTCGTTGCAGTAGACGAGATATGTCGCCAGCCGGTAGAGTTCGAAACACTGGCATGTCCAGAGAAAGGGTAAGATCTTGTCATATCATATTATAATACAGTAACAAAAATATTACAATTCAATTCAATATTTCCGAATGTGCTTCATGAGGCATTATCTGGTGGTATAAACTTAAATGTCCCGAGGATACTGATACGTAAGATAAGTAACAGTAATGGAACCTATTCGGCAATTCAGCCATAGATTAACGATAACCGCATGAACATGATTTTACTATCATTACAGTGACTCGATCCTTGATTAAGTGTACTTGAGGGTATGAGTAAAAACTAATAGTATAAAGTAACTAACTAACTATCATCTCTGTGGGTCTTTATCACGGTGTCGCCTCCTCTCACCTGGAGCCTGGAAATCCTGGTTTATGATAACGTTAGCGTTCGGCCTGTATCCATGCTAATAATATACAGTTAATATTATACTACCTACTAACAGTGGCGTAGCGTTACATTAGGGGTGACCTGATAGGCATTTTTAAGGTGACAAAAATATCATTTTCTATTGAAGTATATTAACTTCAACTGATTTTTTAAACCGTAAGATTAATGAGATCAAAATAATATTCCCGGATCGCAAATGTAACACGCGCCTCGGAGATTTGAGCCAACGCCTACGGCCTACGCCAAGGGCCTACGTCTACGGCCTACGCTGCTACGCCACATGTCGACAGGGCGTAACCTCGGTATTTAACAAGCCCGGGCAAAAACTTTGCTCTTTACACAGTATATTTATATATCATGACTAGTGTCATGTCATAGCGTGAAGGTTTGTGCCACTCGGGGCGGAACTTGATAACGCCTATTAGAAGGCCTTCAAAAAAAGCAACTGCCGTTCATGTCTGTTTTGTTAAAGCCTGGTTTGTATTGATCAGATCTGTTGGTAAATGCAGTAAAAGCATGTTATGTGCAGGGCGGGTACAGCGTGGCGCGGTCGCAGTCGGCGGCGGGCGCGCGCAGCAAGTCCCCGCGCCGCTCGCTGTCGCCGCCCGCCGACCGCGACGGCTGGCGCTACACAGGTCTACACGACGAACAACAACCGTTCAGTTTCGTACACGTGACCCAAATCACATATAAACTGCTACCCAACTTAGCACACGTTAAGCTGGCTGCTGTGACGCGTTTATATCGCATTTGGAACTAACCCGTTGATTGACTAAACTATCTTGCGACTTGGTCATATCCTATCTCGAAGCTAGGATGGCTCAGTCGCAATGTAGTTTCTATTAATGACTCCGGTAACCGTATCGCCTACTTTTATACAACCGACTCTACTTGTCTTCCATTGGTGGCGTTTCTAATGAGAGTTCTTGTTAACGAGTTTATTAAAAGTATTGGCATGATCGTTTTGTATCTTATCGATTTAACTTGTCCGCTCGATTAGTTTTATCGATACGACTCAATTGCCCTAAAAACAAACGCTTATGCCATTTTCTAGTCACACTTCCCTATCATTAAAGTTATTTTGTATGGTGACCGAAACTATGAGATTATTTAAATCGATCGTTAACAAGAACTTCATATACATACATGGTATTACAACGATATGTGTACAGATTCATATATCATTATAATCTTCCGTATGTCCGTGGAGGTCGATCAGCGGGCCCCGACCCCGCACGGAACACTGTCGCCGAGACACGCACGTTTCTCGCCGCGTCGCTCATCACCACTTTACTGCCACTTACTGTTTTGACTTCCTCCTTGATTTTTATTTCACGCATCTTCCGCTAACCTCGTCCTATTCTACCCGATACGAGCACGCTCTTCACTTTACTTAACCGTGCGTAGCGTCCACGACTTGTTTCGATCGTGGGCGCATCGCGCTATTTATCGTCGATATCACAATTTCTTATGATTGCATGACCTTTCAAATCTGTTATCTAATTTCTATCTCGAAGGCGATCCCAGTAAGTGTTTATAATTTTTGTACGTTATAATGGTTTCTTACTGTTCATGTCTCATGTTACACTGATAACTTATTAAGGCATGATGGGTAACGTGTATGTTATCGAGCTGGTAGGGATGTAGGAGTCGGCATGGAGTGTCGATGTAAGTTTACCGGGCGTGTGTACGATGCCAGTGTGCGAGGAGCGCGGCAACGGGGAGGGCGCGCGGCTGCCGACGCACGCGAACGCGCCGCGCTTCCAGTCGCGCTCCGCCACCGCCACGCCCACCACCAGCCCCAAGAAACGCCAGCTGCCTCAAATACCGCATCAGGTAAATCACATAGCATAACTTCCTCTAACAACTTTTATTTTTATTTATCTATTTTACAAACTCTTGTTTGCGGTATGATGACAATACAAATGTTACACTCCACAAATCCCCCTTGGGACACCATAAAGGTATTCTGTAAGCTATCAATTGTAAGGATAACATGGCAGTGGTACATAAAAAGGAATGAGCATTAGGTACACATACCCGCACAGTTTATTTTTTTAACATCTCTGCGTCTAAACCATATCGATGTCGTAAATTAAAAACGACGATTGCTGAACTAGATATACATATATTACATAATATTATAACAAAAGCATATTTAAATATGAAATTGCATACTCGTATATCTCTTCGTCAATAATATTTGTTCATTCAAATCCCAGGGACTGCCAACGCATCTATGATTGACTTCAGATAGAACCTCCTGTTCTTTATGAAACTGCAAGATGTCCATAAACGGCAGTAACCACTTACCATCAGGTGCACTGCAAGCTCGTTTGCTACTTAAATCTTATAAAAAACAATGGTATAGTCTATATTATTTATAACACCATAGCATTAAACCAGCATGTTTAAGCACCGTTACTGGTATGGTCAACAGAGTAGCCAGCGGGCGGTGCGAGCGCAGGTGTCGGCGGACCTCGAGGAACGTAAGTGGATCGCCCCGCACCACATTGGCGCCACACTCACCTACCGCAGCACGCCGCAAGGTCTATACACCCACCTTCACTAGCAACCAACTCAGATACATTCATTAAACAACCCTTTCAAACTAGCGATTTGCGAGCTCTCCAATACCGTCTGTAATTAACGTTCGTCGACAATCTTCTCGTATGCTTCTACTCAGTGGGGTACCGTAGGGGGGGGGGGGGGCCCCCCCTGGAGGGCCCCTTTTGGGGGGCGGCAAAATTCCCTTT
>DWLI01000495.1:0-21172 GCA_018249915.1 Cecropterus dorantes dorantes | reverse complement strand
GTTTGTTGTATGAGAGCCTCCTTAAATATTTATTTTAATTTAATTATTTATTTTTAAAGTAAATATATATCTAAATATTCTGTAAATATTTCAAGCGTCTACCTGTTTCAAGCGGCTACCTTAAACATTTATTTTATTTTGTTTTTAATATTTGTTTTATAGTGGCAATAGAAATACGTCATTCGCGCTACCTCATACAGTACATGCGGTACGGCCTGGTGACAGTTAGACGGACAGACGGACAGCAGTTTTAGTAATAGGGTCTCGTTTGTACCCTTTGTTACAGAACCCTAAAAAACCCATAAAGATAAATATTGCACGTTGGTATATCTAAGTGGTACTTCATTACAGTACTGTTGTATTATTCGGGCTTACATTTTTGACTGTGTATGAGCAAACGACTCCATAAAGCATTGCCTTAAAATTCTATGCAAATGAAGTTCTAGCCGTGTAGGACACATTTTTTTTATACGGTTCTATAAATTTTTGATGTAGTCGCACGTGAATATATTTTAATAAGTCACTAAAATCGCATTAGTGATCTAGCCCGAAGTTTTACTATTATAATATTCGATCTTAATCTGTTTGATTGTCAGCAGTTCTTATAATTTTTTTGTTTTTCCGAACTAAACGAGTCGGCATCAATTTTTCTCTTCTCATCGTTCATAATACACATCAGAAGTAATAACATTAGTTATACAAGTTATTTGGATTAGAAAAATCTACAAGAATAAAAGATAGATAATCACAGCAGGAACTTCTTAGAATTCATACTTAGTTATGTCTAGTGTGTGACTTTATTTACATATTACTTCCTTTAAAACAGCTATATAAACCTGCGGCCCGCGGGCCGCGTCTGGCCTGTCGGGCCCTTTTGATAGGCCCTCCTGAATATGTGGAATGCCCAAATCCTACTAACATTCTTCAGATATATGTATGTGTGTGAATCATCATTTTCATAAACGAAATAGCATAAAAAATTATAAAATCATATTATAAATTTTAATGTAATCTTTGACTGTGCACATTAAAAGTATTTTTGGTCAATTCAAACTTATTTTTCATTAATAAATAAATAATGTAATATAAGTATCGTTAACTTGGAATTATGTTTTAGTTTTGAAGAATTAAATATTTTTTGCTTGCGGCCCGGGGTCGCTCGGCTGAAACATGTTTGTGCCCCTATAAAAAAAATGAGTATGGCTACTTTAAAATATACAATTATCCTTTACAATATAGAATTAGGTTTAAGAAGTTATTTACGTAACAAAACACGTTTTTTTCTAAATTAATAAACTCAAGCAAAAAATATACGAAATACGTGGCCTAAATTTATAATTAATATTTTTTTGTGTTGATAACGAAACACGTTATCAAACACTAAAATGCTACGATATTTAAACTAACTTTACCTGCTTCCAGTTTATATTATTATTCAATATTGTATTAATGTCCGTTTAAATATTTTATCTTGATCGAGACGGAATCACATAACAACTCAAGTTTAGTGATAGTTACGTTACTAGAGACCAAATACACATATCGCAATGGTACACACATGCATGTCGCTAAGGATAACATTTAGAGTCGCGATAAGGTAGCAGTTACGTGGTAGGTATGTATTTCTATTAAAGTTTTCTAACTTCTTTTATATTTCAATGTCACGTGCTGTTTTATTTTCCTATGATTTTAAAATAAACAGGGTAATCCAAAACATGTTTCTTTTTTATTTATAACTAATTTTCTTTCTTTTTTACTTTCTTTGGTAGCTTTTGATAAGCTTTAGTGCATAATATTAGAAAAATATTATAGATATTTTATGTATTAAAATTTTATGTGACAGAAGAGCATACAATGTTCCTGATGCGAAGTGGTCCCTTCTGGGCATAGAGATTTTTAATCAACTTCACATAAACAAAGGTTTTATCTTAAACCGAATACAGATGTTTGGCTTTTCCTATAGGTGAAGAAGTTTACTGGGCGAATTACTAGTATTAGGAATAAGGTGAAGTAAAACATTGTAACGACACTTACATTCCCGAATTGTACAACACAGTACTAAAATTGTAGAAAGTATTTATAGCCATATTATTATGTTATTATCATTATTAAAATAACATAGGAATAGGTAGATAGCGAATATCTATAGATTCCTATGTACGAGTATGTATGTACTCGTATGTATATACACTATAGAATCTTTCTTCTTATATTCAATGTCAATGTCCTTTTCTCTCAAGAAGGGAATAACGCTCATAAGGTAGCATTATCTTTGTTATAAGTGGTATAAAATACACACACTGTAAGGCGTGTATCAAATCACGCACGTAACAGAAATCGGACAGATGTCTATTTGCCGATCAAACTTAATACTCTCTGTGTTACAACGGCATGGTGACTGTTACAGCAGGCATAATGTAATGTTGGTAACTTACAAGTCCGTCGCAAGCAGAGATGGCTACCCTGGACATGGGTTGGCCCCGCACGGAGCCGGTGTAGTGGCAGGCAGTGGCGGCCGCCTGCGGCCGATCCCGCGTTCGCCCGTTCTCCTTGTAACGTTCCACCACCAGACTTGGCAAAATGAATGCCGCTGACGGCCTGCCACAAAAAAAAACATGTCCTTATTTATGCTGTTATAAAAGTTGAAAACGAGTAGGTCTTATTATTTATACCAAATACCTATATATACATAGTAGGAAACACCACAAAAATTAAAAGAAAAAGTTTTTTTTATTGTTTACATTTAAAGGAATTTTTAGTCTCGGGAGCGTTTAAACATTGTGTTAACAATAAATTCGTCGATTGCAGAGGTGAATCATTATAATTTAATAAGCATTTGAATACTTTACAAAGTTTAGTTATACAAAGTTATAAACTAGTCAGGGGATATCTAGTTATTATCTAAGTAACGACTAAACTAGTTTAAATGTAATAAAACATTGTGCCAGAGAAAGCCTAATTACATATGTATCAAAACGTTACGTGAGTTGCGTAATGTATACAAAGAATATGTTATCATATAATTGTCGCACTGTACAACGAATGTCTACAGATTGTTTCATGTCTAAAGTAGATAGTACAATGACATAAATCTATTTAGTTTTCGATATATTTGTTACTAAGGCATTCTCTGCGTATTTTGCTCACTTAGCAAATGTCATACTAAAAGCCTGACATTTAGTAAAGGAAACATTATTTATTTTAAATAATTTCTGTATATGTTTAGGATCTCACTACATATAACTGTGTAAGAAAGGAATTTTAAACATAGCGTATGTAAGAAATCATCTCGGACATAGAATGCTAAATACGCTCGGTAATTCAAAAAGAAAGTGATGGAGGATCATTAAAATTCCATTCCAAAGCAAGGTCCTTCATTTGTTACGTTACGAGGAATTTATCCCTTTTAAACTAATATTATAAAGCAGTAGACTTTGTTTGGTTGAACGGGCTAATCTCAGGAACTACTGGTTCGAATTTAAAAATTCTTTTTGTATTAAGTAGTCCGTTTATTGAGGAAGGCTTTAGACTATATAACATCACGCTATGTTTGTTTTTCTTATTTAGTAAGCCTTTCTTGTCACATTTCTAAGCACAAATCTCCACGTGCGATAACAGTACACATAGAACGTAATAAGCCGTTAAATATCCAACAATGTGGTTTAATATAACAGTAGGATTTAATAATAAGACTTTGATTTAATTTACTAAAATTATGGAACTATAGGTGAGAAGTAAGTTCCTTTATATTTTATAGCACAGATATTTGATTATAAGCTATTAATAGTACATGTATAATAGCACATATGTTTATACTTTGATAAAGTCTTAGCATAGCAACAGAATTTTCATAAACATCGAGTCCCTATAGTGGAGGTCAACAGTTTATCTTGATAGGTCCCGGTGAGTAGTCGATTTCTTTGTTTATATTGCCATGATCAAATAGATTTACAATATATATTACTATAGTCATTTTAAAATTCCAAACGTTGTATTATCACTTAGGAGGTAATTTATTAATTATTAACACGCCAACTAGGTGTTAGTGTTACCTTCAATTGGCCTTGCACAAAACATAGAGGTTCTAACTCATCATCGATCTTTAAAATATTTTAGTTAGTAGCAATAAATTGTGGTTTAAGCGCATATTGGCCAAGGAATCTGTCCACTATGGCGACGACCATAAAAAGTAGATTTCGAGTTAGCACGGTCAAGATTTATCGAGTAATGCCACAGCCGGTTTTAGATACGGACCAGAAAACTTGGAATGCAACAATTTATTAACTGCAAAGGAGAAGATAACATTATTGCAGTTTCATTGTCTCGCTTGTTACTAAGGGCTGAAGATGAATTGATCGAAAAACATGATCTTATTTGATTTCATGTTCCAACACAAAAGTGAACACCTGAACCACCTTATTTCTATCTATATATATTCATTGAAATATTATTAACGAGGTTAACAATAGTTGTCATCCGTGTATGCACAATCAGTCGACAGTTACATATGTTAGTAGTCGGTACATCATAAACCAGTTTGTTGCTTGCAATCTTCGTGGACAACTCAACCTTGAGTAAGGTGAGCTGTCGATCGACAGGCAAACAGTTCGAGTGGCGGCTAAGTACACAGATAAGACTCATTAAGGCAATTAGTAGAAGTAAATATGGCCGCCCCAGATAGGCAGCCTGGCGCTGGGACGCATTTATTGACACAAGTGTCGATACGCGTTACATCTTCCTAAACGCTCGACACTACGCTTGACTCTAGGCGCTCGACGATTGATAGCTTCTCATCGCCCATTCCTCAAGCACTTAACGAGTAAGAGATGTTTCTATGAAACAATTAGCGTTTATGGCAGACGTCCAAATCAATACGCAGCTGTCTTATTTTGAGAATCTAAAGTAGCTTTGTAATACGGTCGAAAGTACACAAATTTATTAATTCTGTTGCAGCTGAGCTATAACTTGCACTTGTCTCTGATACAAGTGACAAAATATTACATGAAAATTTTAAATGTCGGTATCTCCTACAGAACCTTTCATAATGGAAATTGTGTATGTTTATCATTATAAAATCAGAAAATATAAAATTAATCCATACCAAATACTAACTTCTAAAATATTATTGTATAATTCTGACCTATGCCCTTAAATTAATTTAAAAGTCACACGCTTTCCTTCCCCGAATTAGGAAGAACAAAGTGAGACATGCAACAGTGGATCATGAATGGCTTTTAAGGGCTATAACCAAAAGTATTCAAAATATTTTATACGATATGTCAAAAAGTAGGTATATGGTTATTGTTGAAGATGTAAAATAAATCGCTAAGCAACATCAGTCGTGGTTGAAGCGCAAATTCTTTATTTTATTGGCCTTTTATGGGGATCTTGAACTTGAAGCCTGGAAGCTTGTCATGAATCTACTTAAGTTGAGTGGTGGTTTTACTCAACCATATTTTATATGGATGCAATTATCCAGTGCAATTCCGAGCTGTCATGAAATGCGATTACCGAAATAATTACGCGGCATGGTTTAGAATTATAAACGCAGTTGCCGACACATCAAACTTTATCGCTCTTGTTATGGCATTCCAAGTATTAATTGATATATTTAAAAGGGTTCAGTTTTAAGCGAATATATAAAAGAGGTCATAAGTTTTCAACGGTACACATTTAGACCAATATACATTTAAATTTCCAATAACTTAGTAACAATAAGCATCAGAATAATCCAGACATAAACATACATATAATTTACATGTATTTATATTATTTATGACATGACTTACGCATTTACCGAAAATTCTAATCCACGCTAAGGTCACGATGATTTGTGATAATAACAACATTCGCAAAATTATTACGCGCTGTGACGTGACCGATATATCTGTGTAAAATATGCCTAAGACCGATATAATTACAGAGATATGAATTGTTATGTAAATTATTTTAGGCCTAACGACTTGGCACAAATAACCTGTCTGGTGTAGCGCAGCGGGCGCTATGTCGGGCCGCTACTATTGCGAAAATTTATTATCGATGGCGCCAATATACCCACCATTAAATATACAATCCTTATTGCCCTCCGGTATGCACTCTTAGTTTTAGCACCTCCGCCTAATTTTTCAATAGTTATACTGATAGAAATATTCATTTGCACACAAAATTGCTACAATTAAGCTTTTAGTCCCGACGTTAGCGGCGCAGCGCAGCGCGATAATGAACTGTTATTACTTTGCATATATTAACATATTCATATCTTCTTAGACGATTTGCGGCGGGTTGCGAATATAAATATACGAAATGATTAATTGAACATTATATTTTCAGAGCATAAATATCTTTCGAATCTAAAATTATTACAAAAAGTTAACGGTACTATTCCATATAACATTTTATAATTACATACACATACATACATACATACACATATTATGTATAAGTAAAATATGGTATGCATATTTTGCAGGTTCGCAAAATATATCTGTAAATTATTCATATCTTCGGTGAACGATTGCGTAACCAAAATTAAGAAATATTTGAGAATCTGGTACTTTATCGATTAATTAAACACCGTAAAAGGTTCCAATGAATGCCTAATTTTTTTACGATACATGTGAATATTAAAAACAGACTTCCTACGCTTGACGGCTCCATTACGCAATAGTCGCAAAATTCATCATTCATTGTTTTTATAATAATTGCCACATAAATATGTATGAATCGAGCTTCGAAGAGCATATGACTTTAAAGACCGCCCAGTTTTTGTTTCTCCCATTAAAATGCATGAGCACTGCCTCTTCTTTCGTAGTAGAAAGCGAATTTAAGCGGCAGCCTACTTTAAACGTTAGGTACATGCCCTAAATATTTACATACTTACAGTTCAGGGTATTGAAGTTATATGATCTTCGGTTCCAATTTGGTCGACTCAAAGTCAAACTTAGGTTTAGTTGGCTTGTATCTAAGTATCAAGTATCCCTTCGAAAAAAATGGTAATAGACAATAAAGTCGGTATTCGATACAAATTTCATCGAGTAGCGAGGGTCAAATATCCATACCTACTATTCTTTAAAATTGAATTACTTTCGTGCTAGGCCTTGGAGCGATTTAAATAATTGGATGGACGAGTTAGTAGGAAATTCATATTTCCAACAATCCCCATCAGAGCAGTTTGGTACATTAAGCTCCTCCGAGATAAGCGTTGACTTGTCGACAGCGACGGATAAAAGTCAATGTAAATACATATTTCGGACCTTATAATACTACCGACAAACGAAGGTCGTGGGTGGTAAAATTAATGACATTTAAACGCATCAATAAGTTTTTTGGGCTGCATCAGTCGTTGCGATAAGTATGTCACATGTTTATTAATGAATTGTGTCATATTTGTTATTGAATGCGTAAAAAAAGTGCATGAACGATTTCTCAGTAGTTGTGCGTGATGTTCACACGAGTGCGAGTGATAGCGATTCCAAGAAGCGATTGCAGGCGAAAAGGCGTCGCACTTCCGCGGTTCGCCGGCTTTGATCCGCTGCATTTTGCTTGCCGACCGACGTATGAATGTATGAATTACAGTAAATGCAAACCGAGCGTTGTTTAGTTTATATAATTGTCGGTATGATAGTCTAGTAGCCAGGAGCGTTAATAGAACTAATGTATAGGAACAAGGAAAAGTAGGAGCGTTTCAGTATACGAGTATACCTATTGGTGTTAGGGTGCCAACATCCGCATAATCACAATACGTACGTACTCGTATAAGTTAATTAAATGCATAAATAAACTTTATTGCGGATACGGATTTTGAAGCAAGTGGCGACATGGAAGGATAATGAGTAGGACCAGGTTTACATGTGCCTCGCGCGTGTTAGAAGTATGGGAGATTCGGTAAATAACTAAAAAAATATGCAGGCTTTAACTAGTGTAAGGGAGCATCCATTAATTATGTCAGAAAATGTTGTCAATTATTCTCCCCCTTGTTCTCCTTTGGTGAGATGTCATTAGATTTGTCTGGACCCGATTCCTTTCGCCTGAAGTTTACAACACGTGAAGTGCTTATTTTGAGTTTGCCATTTGCCAAGCCCTTATGGTTTGTTTATTCGATGGATCCAATGTTGTTTAGCATAATATGTTTAAGCAAATCCGAGGATACAAAGCTTTAATTATCCGCTTCTGTGTGTCAAAATTTTTTCATCCGCTACGACCCTAGTACCTACATATAAGTAAGAGGCAATGAAGGAGAAATTAGCACTTATGATAACTAGGCACTAAGTAGTAATAATGCATGCCACACGAAATAATATGTTTTATTTTTAATAAATTAAATTAATATAATCATATTTTAACATGTTATTATTTATTATGCATTTCTATATTGTAACTTATTCACACAATATTTATGAGTCATAAAAGTCTCAACATAAAATGTTAATGATTAAAAATATCAAATTTCATTGTATTCTAGATTCAACGTTATGTGTAGGTTTACAGAAATATTTGTGGATATTTAACAGTGTAGCATAAAATCATCATCAAATCCTCAATAAAGTTCCTTGACTGGCCCAATTGTCTAATTACAGTGTTAATTGAAACAGATTTCATCTGGCGTCCAGTTTTATTTCAGATACTATTAATGTATCGTCTAATATATAAATAGGGAACAGTTTCCGTTACATTTTGGGTCGGATGAACTGCGTGGTAGGTAAAGTTTTGTATATAAATTTACATGTAGAAGACAAAATGACGCAAACATACAAACAATACAAGCGATAGCGACAGATGCTATGTATTGTAGTTACTTCGATGGTTCTGGGTTAAATTTTCGGGCAAAAAAATATTTCTTCACACCAACCAATACGCTAAACAGTTTTCCTAATGAAGGATCGTCGAAGATAGGTCGTTGCCTTCGTCAACAGTCTTTTCAAATGTTTTTGTCTTACCAAAGACTTATTTCGGTAAATCTCACGACGAATAGAATAGAGCCACGTTATATCTCTGAAGCTCTTGGTAAAATTGTTTCATATATCTAAATATTTATATAGATCACTAGAATTTATCCGCATCTGACCGGTTTTAAAGATAATTTACTTAATTCTAAACGAACTAAACGATGGTTTCATGTCATTAGCAACTTTACATCAAAGCTTTTACAAGACAATATATGCACAATAAATCGTAGCCTTGATTTCACTTAATGGCATATAAAATTTTAAAGCTCAAATTTGTTTTATTCAACACACTTACGATGTGCTGTGATACATCCGTTAATTAATCATTTGCGCCTCTGCGTCGCTACATTGAGCTAAATTACATATGAATGCACCCCAGGCACTGTGGGTGTTCGACTGTTCGACCTATTTACAAAGAATAATGGAGGGCCAACCTTAATGACTGGGTTTTAAGAATAATAAGTATAAAGTTACGTCAAAATACAAACGAAATTATATGTACAGGGACGCAATTATTACAGGCGCCGGCACTCCGTTCCATAGTCAGATAATATAGATAGTATCTTTTCATTCATTATTGCATTATCGACTGCAAGAATGCTGTTCTGGCTCCACATTTGGAATTCATTATATCTGACTTTAGATAAACTAAACGCTAGCCTAACTTCAGTAAACGGTATAATTAAAGACTATTACTAATGTAATGTTTGGACTTTTAGTGTCTTTTTAAAGTGTTTGCTAATGGATTTTAGTCTAAAAATACATTTGGACGATAGATAAAATATTGGCGTTCTAATGGAGTTAATTTTAAAAGGAAATGTAGGTTTGATTCCGGCGGGAGTAATGTAATTTGTTTATTACTACACACGTTATTGGAACATCTTGAATATTGTATCGTAAAAGAATATGACGCTTATAATTCGCTAACCTATATTATATATTATTGTTCCTAGACTTTTGTTACTTAAAGTGATAAACGTTTAAAATGTTTAAAGATAACATTTGCATGCAAATAATTGCTTAAGCTTCTGTATGCAATTAATCCAAACTTATACCATATTTAAATCTAAAATAAATACAAATAACTAGTTTCTCAGCAATAGCAATGGATAGGGGCGTTATTTGGATATACTCATTGATGTCCTTAGATGATTGTAAATTTACTTTTAATTTTTAGGTATGGAGACTTAATTTTCTGAGATATTAGATCCTGATTGAATGAACAGAGTTCGACCGGGGAGGTAACACCGCTACACTTATTTAGAATTACGCGCTAGAATTCTTGCTGTTCTTGCGTTTTGGTGGAAAGGCTTGACTGCCCACTCACTTTAGTATAAGACGAATATCTAAGCTTTCGGTGGAAGTAACGCATTTCTAATTAACTTACGATATATTCCTTGTTTTATATGAAATTGCTTATAGATGTCTATGGGCAGAAATGACCACTTCTCATTACTAGTATAGTAGTCATCATCATGACATTAGTAGTAGTACGTAAGTGGGCGCAAGCTCATTTGCGTCTTTATTAAAAAATATTGTACATATACAAGTAAATAAAGCATATGATACTTAGACTCGCCATGTTTAGAACATAAAACTGTTTTTTTGACCATTCTTATAGGTTAATCTTGAAAACCACTGAACTGATTTGAATAGGACTTTCAAATAATAATACAGAAATTAATACAAAACGACACAGCATATTTTGTCCCGGATATGTAAAGTTCGTACGGAAGAAAAAGAAATGGACTCTGCATATCAAAATAATATTTTACGACTTCGAGCAATAAACTTGATCTTATCCTACTACGCTAATACATGAGGCTCGTAATTCTCGGATCGACACAATGTACTGCGGCTGAGCGATAAAATTTCTGCGAAAAAATTATACGGAAATAGCACGAAAAATTTATTACCCGACTCTCTAGTAAGTAGTGCGTGCGGTATTAGGCGCATAGCCAACAACATGTCCGAAATTAATATCTCTTTGTATCCAAAACAAATAATAGACGTTACGTGTAATCGAATCCGTGGTCCCCATTAAAGGGTTTACAAGTTCAAAGTTGATAAGAATAGTATGTGTTGTGTGAAAGGCAGGTATATCATTTTACTCAAATTACGTATGTAGTAAATAAGTAACTTGTATGATAAATAAATTATTTTGTCCTTTGCTTAATGGTAAAGGAAAATATCATGTGGTTTATCACCAATCTTATTTGCAAGTAAAATTGTCGAAATGACAAAGCATAAAATATAAATGAAGTAATTATCCAAACTTACCTCATATTTCATAATATTGTTATGAACGCTGTATCCTTTATATAATTAATTTAATGTACTATAATTAATACTTTGTTTTAGAACTTAGTGGCAATTGTAAATGAAAAAAACAATACGTAAACGCAACAAGATTAAAATTGACACCGACAATTATCTTAAATTCCAGATCAAGTTAGCGACGGCGGACGGATTATAAAGATTTATGTACAAATTCTGTGAATTACTGAAACGATCGTCTCAAGGCTGCCGCATAAGGCTACTGACTTTATTGCTCGTAGTTAACACGTTAATTTATTATTGCAAATCTAATTATCATCCCAGATAATGCAATTCTGATAAAAAAAAATCATCAATAAATCATAATATAAATTTTCACAGTAATTTTTATGCATTTTTTGCATTTTATCCGAAAAAAGATGACGCTACATCGATGGTTCTCCTGACCATCAAAGTTTTCTAATCAAAGTATAAATTTCAAACTACCTATAACGTGCACGGCGTCTCTTCAAGCATGGTCTCCTGGTAGTAGTTTTCAATTTTACCTGTTTCTATTTAAAATCAACTATGTTTATGTAACGAAAAAGGAATAAAAAATAAACGCCAATAAAATAACTATGACAGTATTGAGAAAATAATAAAATTAGAAAATTATAAGAAAATATCTAGTGTTCTATGTTAACTCTTATTGCAAGAAATTGCAAGAAAGCTCGTTAATAATATAGAAAGAGCATTTCTTCTTTGAACGAACATTATTATTTTTAACTTATTTAATAAGCGTAACGATAACATCTATGTCTAGGTATCATTATTATACATGATTTATTATTTCAATTTGAGTTTTTGTGGCAAGCTCATTCGTTAACCTTTGTGGGCGTATGATTAATCAAAAGAAACGCCGAGAGATACAAATGAATAGGAAGTTTTACGATAAAAAATCAATGGTCAGATCCACTTATTTTAAAATTAGATAAAAAGTATTATGAAATGGACGTGACGGATGATAACGATAATATTATGACATTAGAGTCGGGGAATTTAAAAAATAAAAGCGCATAAGTGCCTAATCATACGTATTATAACCACACTACTCGATAACGATAAAATGTCGGTAAGATGTGGTTACGTGTGAATAGCATCGCTGCAGCTTCCTGTCGCTGTGCTGTGGTTACCACATCACAGCTTTTGCAATTTCGTTATGGTTGCCATGTAGTCATCTACACTATTGATTTTAATGGCAAAATTTGGATTAGGTGAAGTGAGGAACAGCGTCTTATTATCTAATATCATCAACACACTACGGTCACCAAGATGCATCCCAGGCGCGGCGACAGCAAAAAATACGCGATTCTAATTATTTACAAATCTTATTATAATAATGCTTATTTGTAGTATGTTAAAACGTAATTAAAAACATTAGAAAACGTTTTCTTATATTAAATCAATATTGCAGAACCGTTTTGGCTAGACCTTTAATCCAAATAAAAGACTATTCATTTCTTCAAATTCAAAATAATTATTAAAAAATATATATAAAAATTATCCTACTTAAATAAAATTCAGCATAATTCATGTTACAATTTATAATTTTTAGATATTTCGAAAATATGGAGTAGCAAAGATACAGCAAAGATACATACATATGTATTCATGTCATGTCACACACTCATGAATGAATATACTAATGAATGGCTCTGGTATGTTGTAGTCATAACCCAGGAGACCTAGATACCTTATCAATACGTAATTAATGAGTCTATCATCATAACACTGAGGGCTTCCATTCATTACGAAGAAATTTCTTGTTGTCATGTCAATATATATATGTGAAAATGCAATCCGAAATAACATATTTTTTTATCTTTAACATCATAGAGATTATCTAACATTATTAATATGATTGAAGTAGCAAACGGCAGCATGCGGTTTATCTGATAGTAAAGTATGGTAATAATCACAGCCGCTGAACATATGTATACAACTTCATAATGTCCAGGAGTTTTACCTATAATAAATTGAGTCAATGCAACTCTGCTTCCCAAAAGACTAATATGGACGCGGTGTATGAAAATTATCTATATCTTAGTGAAGAATGTCCCATACATTCTTCACTAAGATATAGATAATTCTTAGTCTAGTAGGCCGTTTTGTGGTGCGACTCCGGGTTCTCCAGGTTCTAACACTACACCTATTTTAGCCTAATTATATCAGTGTTAAGCTGATGTGTGACTTGTAGGGTGTTAAGGTCGCATAGTTTTCCGAATCATTTTAACCCAGTTGTCAAGATTAGCAAATCCCCCCGTCAGTGTGACCCCAGGTACACGTAATCTTCTCTGGACCTGAATCTGATTAGAAACGTGCTGACCGTGAGCAGCAGGGCCTATTTACCATCAGATGCACTGCACGCACGTTTATTAATTTTAAGCTATACAAAAATCTCCAGCTTTCTAGAATCATTGCATGTAATAAATTCGAAATATTACTGTACGTATTCCCATTTTCCGATACAAAATTAAATAACAGTGATAATTACCAACAATCATGCGTTACGGTCATTGGTCGTAAGAGATTACGATTTACAACTAGAAACATCTGCTCGATTATATTATTATCAACGTCTGGTATTTCTTGTTATGCAAATAAACTAGATAATTATTGTACATTATATAATGTACCTATAATTTGATTAATCGAATTCATATCTGGCGTTATTGTTGCAATAACTTAAATAGTGATCGTGACATATCGTTTTTAATAATAAAAAGATATCAAAGAGCTTTTTGTGTTCCAATCATTGTGTAGCTTTAATGGCTTGTGGATTGACATAGAAGTTGATCTAGGATGCAAATTAAATTAATATATCAAAATATAATATTATTATCATCTATGTATATCTGTTATCAACTCCTACTAGACGATAAAACTTACATATGGTCGATTTGATACTCTACTTCATCATATTATTATACTTACTGGTATATCCTAACCGTTAATATAGAGTTTACAATTGCAGATTGATACACGTTTCGTTCTAGCTGTAGGTTACAGTAAACCCTATCTAGAAAACTGTCGCAAACGCCCATAATTTTCTAGATTGATTCATTTTATAATAACTGCTAAACAGATGTGCCATCAGGCAATTTTAACGTGTTTCATGAATAATAGCCAGATCTTTTTAAAATGCTAGCAGTTTCTCATGTATTGTTCACTAACTGCGACTATTTGCGACGCCTCTGCAGTGATTCTATCGCGATGCTGCATGGATATTTATGCAGCACGCATGCAACAGCATAGGTACATGATACGAACGCTTAATATCGTGATACCAGTGTATCAGTGCAATAAGTTGCTGTATGTACACTTCTCTACGAAGCACCTTGTAGGTATCTATGATATGGATTATACAAATATAACATACCTAAGGTCCAGCCTGAGGTTCCGTCCACGTACAGTGAGGTTGTAGTGCAGTTCGTGCGGCATCAAATGCTCGATGGCGTGCAAGTCGCGGCGCGCCCGTGCGTGCCCGTGCGCGTGCGCGTGCTCCACCGCATGCGACACGTACTGGCCGTCGCGTGTCACTTTCACTGGTGTCACGACCTCCACTTGAGATGGGTCCAGGTCTCTATGTGAGTAGATACCTGCGCCAAAAAATATATTTTATGGTCTATGTTCCTCTTCTATTTATAACGTAAGTTACTTCTAACGGAATTGCTTTAAGCAGTTTGACAAAATGCTTTTGTATTTAAAAGAAATCGCTTATTTAATAATTGAAATAATTATTTAACCGATTATATAAAATAACCGATATTATAAATTATATAAAATAATTTAAACTAAATTAATTGTCAATAAATTATCCTAATCTATCCTTCTAAATTATGAAAGTAGGTTTGCCTTTAATTATAAATGTGTTTACTTGATTACGAAAGTGATGATTAAAATAGATTGATGAGTCCAAATTATAAATCGTAACAGAACTTCAATAAAAATGTCTTAAGAAACTCAATAGGTAAGGTTAATAATTCAAAATGAACAAATGAATATTTGAACAACTAGAACAAATGGGGTTACTAATACCATTTGAAAAGAAACGCAAAGAATGATAAGAAGAAATTCATATCTACAGTTCAATAACCCAAATAAAATTTATAACGCAAGTGTGTTACGAAATATTGGCTCAGTTTTGTCTGTTTTTGTACTAATCTAATCTAATATTTTTTGTATAATAAGGTGTAATGGAAATTGCTGATACGTATTTGCATGCTCTGTAATTCGTAGGTCATTCAGGTGTAATAATAATTTTTAAATGACGGCGGATTCTCGGAAAACGGTAACTATCAAAAAACATAAGACAGCATTGACCTGCCAGTGTTAATGCTGATGGTAGTAAATAAACCGATTGCCTTCGGGCTTGGCGCGTGGTTGTTAGTGATGACGCAAGTCATTGAACTATCTGTAATCTGATACAACTAGGCAATTTTAATTTATTTCATACGAGAGCATTTTGTAGGTGCCAGATGATTAATACGTTTTTATATTTTGTATCTATCCGTATGCACATAAAAAACGTCACGTCTGTTCCGCGTTTGTTGAAAAATATTTTTATCCTATTAAATACTAAGTAACAGAACTCGTTACGTTATAAAACGCACTATTAAATGTTTTCACGCCGTAACAGCAGATTCTCTTTACCTCTTAATTAAACCTCTACAGATTGAACTTATCACAGGAGACATCAATATTTTTTACATTCCTTTCCTTCTGTTCTAAAAATAAAATCACTGTCTCATTAAATGTTAGATAAGCGCATATGAAGGTCAATGTTACGCCCTATGCCTTGTACGAGGAGATGCGGCCAATTACAGATACAAGTTCTATACAAGAAAACTTTGATAAGAGCTATTTTTAGACTGATTAAAAATTCTGTCAAGTATAAAATTGGCACAGGCTCTGCAGGTTCCGTCTTAAAGATAAGTTACTATTTATGTGAATACCTATATAAATTTAATGTTATGATATGAGTAATAACTATTACTCTCGAAAGTAAAGTAAATAAAGTTGCTTCGTTTGCTTATAAAAAATAGGAATACTTAAGATACTACCGATTTATTGAATGTTCCTTATCATTTTGTTATTTTTATGTTATTCCTACATACGATACTATATGAGAGATATCTGGTAATAAACTAGTAACATTGTTAAAATGTTAAAACAAAAAACTGACTTATAAAAAACATTGATTTTTTCATAATGATATTTAATTTAACGCTTTAAATGACTTTCCTTCAAAATAGTCAAGTAAAAGTATTATAATATAAGCTTGCAACCGTTATTTAATTAACTAAGGGGTTGATTATTCAAAAACAGCGAGATAATTGATTCATTTAATTAAACCACAAAACTAAATACTAAGTTACATTGAGCTTGCATCAAAATGAAAGGACTTTCATACAAACTTTCATCACCAATTTAAGTCCCCTTAGGGGTGAAGTATCAGGAAATCCGCTCATAGTTCTGACTTCTACGTCAGAATGAGCATACATTCGCTTTTAATGGTATATTTACTAGCTTCCATTTGATACCCATATTGCCATAAAAGAGTCTCCCCCCCCCTCTTTTCCTCCATTAGCAGGCACCATTTATAAATTATACCTATTGCCTATGTCATTTAACACACTAAGACGATTCTAATGATATGTCATACGTCACAATCCGTCAAGCCGTTTGGGCTGTAGCGCGTTCCAAAGAAATGGACCTACATACAAACATACATACGAATAAGATTACCCTCTTTTTAACGTAGTCGGGTAAAAAGTCTCCAATCATATAAATCATTCATTTAGTGCTAAAAAGGGTAGTAGATATTAGTAGATAATAAAAAGAAGTTAAATAACAAGTATATTACAAATTCTCAATACGCAAAGAAATTTCCTTTTCTTCTTACAACATACAAAAAGATTCAAAAGAATCCCAATAATGCAAGAATGTAATTGATTTCATGTATTTTGAATAATAGTAATCTAAATTTAAATATAATGTTTTTTAAACGCGATGATTTACACGGCCGATTTTCTGTATGTTAAGTGAGATAGGTTAGGCCATTGGCGGTATCAACTTGTTTTCTTAATCGTCTGGAAAATATACCATTAGGGCCCCTATCACGGGGCAGGGTGCGCGGTTGCGCAAATGTCTTGTGCAACTGGTTGTGGAAAAGGCAATTAAGGGTCAGTGCATATTAGCCAGCCGACAAGAACATGCACGTTAAATAGCAATGTATAAACTTTGCTAGCTCCTATCTAACAGTGCCTATCTAGAATCTTATTTGTCATTAAAAAAATACTTTGTGATCTTCTTTTCCGATTAATTTTTGGCGTCTTTTGCCGATATTCTTTTTTCTTAGATATTGACCAGCCTTAATGTTAGTAGGTATTGGCATATTTCGACATCCCCTTTCTTCTTAGTGAGATGTGTCACGTAATTAATATATATCCTATTATTTTAAAAAATCATGAATATATCTAAAATCATATGTTTTCCTCAAGTCAAATGGATCAATAATTATACTAATTCGACTCGTATTTAAGTAAAAGTTACAAAATTGGTAATAATTATCAAATTGAATAAATTTTATGGTTCGTTAGTATAAGCTTTAAATGATGGATGAAGTTTATAACATTTCCAAACGAATATGTAAGATTGAGTGATCTTGTCCTTGGACATTTTGAAGATCGCTTCCGTGCTTCGGATATAATATTATGAATACAGTTCCGGTTGTTATAATTACATACATGTAACTAGTTATTTAAACCTCATCGAAATCAACTGACTAAAATACTTTTTACAGACAGAGTACTAACCATATCTTCATCAATTCAGTGTCTACTGGTCTTGGACGCGTGCCGAGCAGTAGTTTAAATATATGTTACTATTACGGGTTTCATTCCTACCACAAATGTATTCGTTCGCTGGGATCCTTTTTATGTCCCACTACTGGGCACGGATTTCTTTGGACAACCGGGAAAGATGCCTAGAATATTGCATGCGTATTGGTGCAGGTGGTACGTGTTAGTAACCAACCTACGTTTTGTTATTTTGTAATAACTAACGGGACCGTCAGTGTAATGTGCTTGGAGAAACACGAAAACACGCATGGAATTTTATTCACTAACCCATCCAAGTTGTGGCCGCACCCAGCGTTACCTTAGTAGTAGATATCCACACAATCCGCAGGTTAAGGGGGGTTCAGCCTACCTACATATTTAAGTTTTAGTACCTATCTAATTTTTAAAACGTTATATTTAAACATACAGATTTCTGAGGAAATAAGGAAATTAGTCCCGACCATAGCGTTTGATATATGAAAGATACATATTAACTGTGATGAGGCAAACTAAGTTTCCCGCAAAGTACAGTTTATTAATAAACTCCGCCGCAGCACTGAGGCTAATACGAAAATAATATTCGGTTATTTTAATTTGTCGGTTACTCACGTTGGTGTATAATTATCCTAGGCTTAGTTATTTATTATCAGTCATCATATGAGCAATTTCTTATGAAATAGTCTTGCGCAGTCAGCGCGCTTAGCCTGGACACTTGACACTCTATGACTGAGGCCACACAGGTTCTACTGTTTCCCAGACGTTATCAGATAATATTATAATTATAATCTGTAATTTATTAGTTCCATTCAAAATGTGGAAATTTTACGAAATTATTGAAAACATTGGATTCATGAAAGGTTCAAATAATTCTTCAACATATAAATAATAGTTAAAATGAAAATATGTATGAAATATGAATATTATGACGTTGAACGCTTGATAATATGTTGGGGTTTTTAAGTTTGAAATAGTACTACAAAACACATTATTTGGTACAACACATACTGATTTAATTCATTTGTTGTTTTGCTGTGTTGTAAATTTATACACAGTACATAAATAATTACATACACATTTATAATTGTTTCTGCTTTAGAGTTATTGTTCAAGAAAGAATTTTGTTTGGCGAGAATAATAAAATTAAATTGTTTGTATTTGTTTGCCAACTACCATAAAGCGAAAAATCTTAAACACCAGCTCAATATAAACCAAAGTACACATTTTTTCGAAAATAATTATCTGCACTCACTTTTGATACATCCACTTGGCAATTAAATCAAGTTTAATTATCTTAATCAGCACAACATCACTCACGATTAATCATTCGAAATATTCTTTTAGCGCAATAATTTATAAGAATGTGGTCAATCGGAGCGAATAATAAAGTGAAGTTTTTGTGTTGGCATGCGTGGGCCGTCTAGACGAGTGCTTACTAGCAGATTCTTTTATCGGGGGCTTGGCAGCAATTATTGTCTATTACCCTGGGTGCCCGCCCCCTACGGGACAGGCTCGAGTCACCGGAGCGCCGACCTCAGCGCCTCGTGTGGGTGGACACGCGGACAAAACACGCGCAACAAAACATCTTGAAGTCTTGAACTGAAATATACGCTCCTATTTTATCCTATTCGGGTGCTTTCAACTGAAACGTGCGGCAAATATTTATCTCGTTAACGTTTCGAACGATGGCTGGCTGGTTTCATTTCTGTATATCCAGTTATAATATTATTTTAATTATCGCTGATGATTTTAGTATCTACCTAATGTATGATATCTCCAAGTTAATGTAACGATACAACATTTAATTGATAAGCTAACTAATTTAATTTATTTTACCGCCAAAATTCATTTAGGTAAGGGAAAAGCTACTTTTGTTATGTATTTTGTCTCTGAGATTTAGGAATATATTGAATAGAACTGTAATATTTCCAGTTAATAATACAAACAGCGAAATTTTAACATAATGAAGTAAACACTGTATACCTCTTTATATACAAGTTAAAGACAGAACAAGTTGCTAGGCGAAAAACCTAATTTTATGTGTAGTGATAAAGTGAATTACATCATCTTTATTGTACGTACCTAATCGGAGTACGTAAACTAAACTAAGGTTTTACGAGAGTTGCAAAAACAGTATGTAATAAAGGTGTCAGAACAAAATAATATTATCTATGCGTGACTACTTATTTGTTTTGTGACTAAAATAGGCAAATACATATTACTTTGTAAGAGTTTACAAGTACCATTTCCTGTCAAACGTATTTCTACGGTTTTTACGGTGTTTTATTATATATGTTTCATGAATTATACTCATATTACCAAAGCGTTTGACGTTATTGCCGGCATCCTTGGGAGGGTTCCATAATTTACGTGAGGAGTTATTTTTAAGTTTTGACCTTCCCTCCCTTAACACCTGGAGATTTTGCGAGATTCGATTCAATTCCTTCCCCAAACCCCAATTTTTTTCAAATGTGAGTTTCTAGCATTAATAGGTTTGTTTACTTTAAAAAGAAAAAGATATAATTTACCACTTTTATTTACGACTTAAGATTTCCGATAAACTAGAATTGCAATGAAAATTTAACAATAAAATAATTAAATCGTAATTACAGTGATTTGTAATTGCTGCGACTATTTTAGTAATTTGTGTATTGGTTTGGCCATATTTTAGCAAACGATTTTCTCTTAACTTTTTCCTGTTTATAGCGGAAAAAATACCTGAGAACTGCCGGATGCCCCCTTGCCTGTATCACATCGATGTATTCAGTGATTGCGATTGTGGAAAGCATAATGATGGCTTCAATATCCGAGTTGGAGCAGGTGATTAATTAGTATACTTACTTTCGAATTATAGATAAAAATAAATCCATTTGTAGATCTGGAGGTTCGAAGTTGAGATGTTAAAATGAGTAGTAAAATAAAAAAAAAGCTGATCCCACAGGTCCAATATTTTTTCCCGCGTCTGAACGTTGCATATATTTACAACTAGGTGTGCTACGCGGTTTCACCCGCTACTAAATAAGAAAAAAAAATAAACAAACATAGCATGATGTTATAAAGCCTATAGCCTTC
>DWLI01000494.1:0-21214 GCA_018249915.1 Cecropterus dorantes dorantes | reverse complement strand
AATTAATTAAATAAATAAATAAATATGCTGACTTGTGTTCATTTAGCCTGGATATTTGGTATTTGTAGCCTAATTACTTGTGTATCCCAAACATACCACCGAATAATAATGTCAAAACCACATTATTATTATATTGAACCACATTATATTGTTGACAATTATTTTTATACTTATTAGATGCTATATTTATTTCCTAATTTTACTCCTTGATTATATTATATTGTTATGTTATTTATTGTTTTTTTTTTTTTATTTTATATTTTTATTTTATTATTATTATATTGTTTTGAAAGTAAAAGTAATAATTGATAAAGAAGCAAATTTGTTTGTGGATTTAATTCGTGCAATAGATACATGCTGTGGTGCGGTGTCAGGGTTCAAGTTTGTAATGTGCTGTGAATTGGTGCCCTTTACCTGATCACTGCAACAACCGTGTCTTCGATTACTATATTATGCGCTAACCTACTATTTGATTCAAATGTTATACTTTGAGTATTATACGAACATAACAGGTATTTTGAAGCTTATCTTAAATATTTTAATCAACTAAAGTCACGGCATTGTATGTTATAGGTACACCTGTGGATTATATTTCAATGTTATAATAAAAGCTTTCTACACTCATACATATTTCAGACACATACCTACAAAGACGAATACTCAATCAACTAGACCCGAAAAGTCTGAATTTATCATTCAGTCGTCTGTCTGACCGGGCATCGATCCCGGTACCCATTGTGTGTAATACACGTTGATCACTGTCACTCAGTCCGTTAATTTTTCTCCTATGCAAAGTTCATAGGATTCACAATTAATATTTGAAAAAAAAAACATTGGTAATCCTCATAAATTAGTCGTAAGTTCAAGATAAATTTGTGTAAAAATAGTTTTATCCGCTTAAAGACCTTCAGGATAGCAACTTATCTGTGACGGAGCTTAGATAAGACCCAATCCAATTTGGAGTAAGTTTTAGATCGTTGCGCCGCAGTAACAGTATCTTACCATAAAATGGGCTGCTATTTTTGTAACTAAAAAACGCCAGCTAAATAAAATATAACAATTATTAACTTATCAGTTAATATTTTTTTAAGAGAAAACAACATTAATTGGCTAAAGGCTTTTAACCCTCCAGGCCATTTAACGCCTGGAGGAGGATGACTTTTCATAAAACCAATATTTACCAAATTAATTAAAATACACGTGCCATACCAGTTTTTTATTAAGTTATCGATAACTAATGAAACCTATTTTATAAGGTTTCTGTCGCTTAGACTTATTAAACACATTTTGTTCGGCCATCCCTCTTAGTAACTGCGAATGGAACCTATAATTTCTCCTCGTTAATTAGAAATCGAAATACGTTTGGTCACGGCATGACACGATCGCTAAGCACGACTCTACTAGCGACAATAAGTCACTCGCAGCTAAGATTGTTTTGTCTCGATATCGTTTAATTGACTTTTAGATATTAATTTTCAGTCATTTGTTTGTATAGTAAACTAGCGATTGTTCTTTGGTAGAGATAAGCAATATTTCGTATTTGTATGAATATATGTTTACTTATAATTGTACACTAAATAACATTTATATCATCGATATTTGTAATTTCTACATATTGCGTTATATATATTCATAATATTCAAAATGTTCAACTTTAAAATATTTTAAGAACCTATTTAAGCTTGAAAGCTTTCTACAGAAAACTACTTACTAGGTTTAATTTTTATCTTGTTTTCTTAAACTATTTTTTTTTTTAATTGGCGATGAAGTAAGTACAAATTATTTCTGATACACTTACTTTCTTATACACTTTCTGATTGATTCCAAGCTTTTTGAACTTAAATAATAATAACATACCAGCGTATTTTACGAGTTGAACGTAAAATACAAAACATTAACAATACTCCTATAAAACCTAGTAAACTTTAACTGTCTCTTTGTTTATTTTATTCAATAAAACTGCAGCTAAGCCGAGTCTTCTGCATAAGTAATATAACCCGCCATGTAATTTTACGAGCCCATAACCATGAGCATTCATGCAGGTGCATTCGTGAGCTTCCAGCCGGCAATACCATGCTCTGGTGTAAACTCGTTACATACATATGTCGTACTACATACTATTACATACTATTCTATTCAATAACCTGCACCTTAAACGAGTGTAACCGTAAGTAATAACAATAACAAACCGTTCATACAGGTGCATTTCTACCTGTCAGCTGGAAATAGCACAATCTGGCGTAAATTTGGTACATATGCCTTGGACTTATTATTTTAGTCAATTATACTGCATGTTAATTCTATAACATAACTAATGTTATCTACCAAGTTTCAACCTTAACGGGTAGCAATCCTAGAGATGGATTCTTTGAAGCTTGAAATATAACCCTTTTGTATTAACTTGTCGTTCATAAGCTTGTATTACTGATTTCATATTTTTTATAATATTGGAGTAGCAAATATTTCTGTAAGCGAAGGAATTCTTCATGTCAATAATCATAGATGTTTTCCCGGAAGACTAAAATGTTCACCTGTTCGATATTCAACAAAATTTTGCAAATTCTACGCGTAATAAGTTTACGGGCTACAGTCATTTTTTTGACGCACGCTGCTAATTGGAACACCACAAGTGCTCATTGTGGTGTTCCAATTAGCAGAAGCACGTCTTAGCGTATATTCGTAACATAATCGCTACCGGTAAAAATCTCCGAACCTAAACTGTCACCATAAAACCGCCGCACACATTACTGCCTTGCATTGCAAACTTTCATAAAAATGTTGGGAATTTTTGCTTCATACAATCCCGTAACGACGTCATAACATCGGTTAACCCGAAAATTCCGACCAAAGCGATCATAATTTATCTATGATCACGTTTGGTTTTGCTGCCTCTAAAGCCTACATTGGGTCTACTCACTTTAATATTTCGGCCTAACCACATTCTTTAAATTAGAAGAGAGTATTACACCATTGTTGCAGGACAGATACGAAATTAATGGATTTTATATTATAGGATAAAAGAAAATAGTGGCTATTTGATAGATGCTTTAGTTCTACTTGCGGTCAACCCATTATTGTCCTAGTGTTGGGCACAGGTCTTCTCTCACATTGAGAGAGTTTCAGGCCATACTCAACCGCGCTAGCCACCTTTGAGAACTTTTCCATTGCTGGGCACAGGTCTTCTCTCATATTGAGAGAGTTTCAAGCCATAGTCCACCGCGCTGGCCAAGTGGGAATTGGTAGACTTCACACACCTTTGAGAACTTTTTAGCGAACTCTCAGGTGTGTAGGTTTCCTCACCATGTTTTCCTTCACCGTAAAGATAATTAATTTCTAACTTCGAACTTTGGTTCTACACACAGTTATAATATATTTATCTAAATAATGAAACAACAAAATGAACAATCGTACATACTCGTGCCATTACTCGATAACCTGGGGGGCGTTGAATAATAGTCCCTTATTTGTCCGTTTCACATCTAAGTCGTGCTGTTCCGACGTGGTTACTAATCGCCGGGCCCACTGGCTTCGTCTAAGGAGACAATGATGATTGTATTGCGTACGCTTTGAAGGATTTCGTTGTTCACGTAGAAAGATACGCGCTGTCCAAAATTAACGTCTCGATAATGATGAGATCAATAATTTTAGGGCATTGATGAAAGACAGCCTTTTTGTTTGGCCGTTGTCACGTGAAATATCAAACTTTATGATAATGTGTTTAGTACAAAAATCAATACTGCCAATTATATCTCACTGTTTATCGACCCCATCAATTGGTGTTATCGGATATCTGCATTCCCTATCTTCTATATGCCAAGCTTTCTCTATTGCAAAACGTACATGTTTCGTAATTGCAAATAAAAATCATACGAAGGGACTTGTATATTTTTTCGTTTTAGTTTATTATTATTATAGATATTAATTTCTATTTTTTTTGTTTCAGCGGAGGGAAGCCTGTCTGATTTTGCATTGCGCAAAATTCACTACACGGCGAATCATTCCCCTAGGAAAGGCCTATTCACACCGGATACAAGGTAATCTATACTATACATTTTTGATAAGTTAATAACACAGTATCAGACAAACTACACTACTATTCAGACTAGGTACGCAAATACTGAGAACTTAGCAATAAACGTATCTAACAAGTCAGTAAGAACAAAAATAATTACCACTATAAACTATACTTGCAAAGATATGGCACGGTACAAGATGATACTATTTTAATTAGTTTCTTCGCACAACTGCGCTTTTTGTTACGAGGCCATTATAATTAGGAGAACACATTACTTTACTTGCTTAACTCATTGTAGGCAGTTATTTTTGTTGCAATAATTATGGCCAGAAGCCAATTTAGGTTTGTCTGTATGAATACATAAACATGTTTTTAATGAAATATCTCTTGCAGTGAGCACAAAATGCGCTGTTTATAGTCTAAATGAACCTCAATTTAAAACAATAGGTTCATAAAAACTCTTTTGAAATATTCCAGGCCCGTTTGTTTACGCAATTTGTATGAGAGAGCATCGACGGACAAACACTGTGGCTCGATTCTCGACCAACTTCGCAAAGACTCTCAACACTCACCGTACCTGCTGTGCACGCCCGTGCTGAGTTCTAAAAGGAAACGCGTATATCATAAAGTAGATGTCGAAGTAGAGACACATATCGTAAGTATATAATAATTTGTCTTGTTACTTGATATAATGTGTTTTTTTAAGTAGAATATATTTATTCACCTATTTTTTGCACAATTCAAATGAGCGAATATCTTGCTTAACATTAAAATCTTGTCTATAGAAATTTGCATAGCAAGTATCACCTTGCTATTATTGTTTGATTGCAAATTGTCTATTGAACTTTTCAGCCGTCAGTAGTAGAACACCTGAGAAAATGGACGTCAAGAGAAGCGATAGGCGAAGTGACAACATTCCCGGATGCGTCGATGCGTATCGCGAGCAGCGTGACCCTCACTCCAGACGAGCTGTCCGAGTGCGGTTCAGGCGACGATGAACCAATTGACCACAGGCTGCCAAGTCCAGAAGAACAACTACGAGTTATTGCCTCTAAGTAAGAACGTTAACAAATGCTTGATACACTCACCGCATGCACAGTAAGCAATAGATTAGTGCTTTATTGTTTCGACACGTAACGTCAAAAAAAAACGAAATACGGTTCAAAGATGTTAAGTAGGACAATTTTGGATTCATGTATTTTCGCTTTAAGGAAATATTACAAGAACGTCAATCCTCCAGTTTATTTGTGGTAAAGTTTGAGACGGTTAGACACTCTTATGACGTTGTGTTGGCCCTAATTCTCCTAATTTACTTCTACAAAAATGTTTCATTGGCAATATTCACTTTAAATCCACCAGGGATTAAACCTATTTGTCTGTTTTGTTTGCGCAGATTTCCCCCTGAAGTTGTGGCGATAGACACGTCAGGGAAGTTCTTCGATAGAATGTGCACTTCTCGAAAATCTCTTCACATAGAAACCGGTACCGGCGAAACGGACACAATCAAAAGACGGACGCGGACAAGAAAACCGCGGGGTAAAAGACGAAACACCATTTCGGGCACTGATCAGAAAGAGCTTAGAGAGGCTATAGCTGGGTAAGCTTCTAGTTTGCACTGTACACGAAGACTATATTATCTACATTCTACTATATTACCTTTTCTTCTTGTCTCATAATATTTCTTTTTTTTATTTTTGTTTCGTAGATAATGTAATCTTACAAACAATTAACTATGATAACCATAAAGCACAGTACTGTGTGGTGAGCTTAAAATGTGCATAAAAACTTAGCACACATTTTAATTAACCTGTTCATATTACTATCTCTTGCTTCTGTGAATACATTTTTGTTACTGATTGTCATTGTTCAGTTCATCCCGCGAATCGTTCTCCGAATGAGAAACAAAGACAATCAAATTTTTGTGCACTTGAACACTAATAGTGCCATTTGTTCATTAGCTTTATAATTACTGACATCTTGAAATAATTCCGCTGTAACAAGACTAAGCGAAGTTATTTAAAGATTATCTACATAGTTCTGCCCTTAGCGTGTGACTAATGCTTTGCTTGGTTTGTTCTATCATAGCGATACATCAAATGCTGTGGCTTCTGAAGAAATCGAAGAAAACACTGTCATCAGATCTCGGTCTAGCGACTTACTTAAGAAAAGCCCTATCGATCCTGTTACTAAGAAAAGCCATTTCAACAGTCTCAAGCAATGGGGCAAAAATAGACTAAAAATGATTGGTAGATCACCCAGCGCCAGTAGAGACAGCTTTAAAGACACTTCAAAAACTGATAAGAATAAAGAATCTATGTCTCCTACAAAAGTAGAAGAACCTCAGGTTCAGGAAGCAGTTACGATGCGAAAGAAACGTCCTGGAGAAGAAGACCGGAGAACACATCAAAGATGTGCATCATACTCCTCATCAGAGAAAAGTATAGGAGTTCCCGCTAGCGTACCAACCACTGCGACAATTAACGGAGGAGTAAAGTTACGGAGTACATCAGCTCATAGACGTTCCAGGCGATCTGGTGTTGGAAAAGATGAACCACACTCGTCAAGCGGCAACTGGTCAGCTAGTTCAGAATCTGGAAGGACAAGCATTGGTTCCGAAATCACCACCACAACAGTACCTCCAAAAAGCACAACTTCAGCTGCAACCTCTAACAATTCACTTAACTTCCATCATGGACCGCCAAGTTCAATAATAAGTAGAAGAAGATTCCTAAATACTTCAGGTTCTGGTAGCGTTACAAGCGAAGGTACTCTTACGCCAGATATAATTCATGACTTGCATGAAGATTTAGAGACTAGTTCAGAATTTTCTTGTGACACAGAGGGTTATTATACGTCTTTTCATATGGATTCTGGTTTAAAAACTCTAAAAGAAGAAGAAGTTTCACCAAGCACGCCATTGCACACAAGCACCGCCTTATCAAGTTCATCTAATAGTCAAAATTTGACAGCTGAAAACGAATATGAATTGTTTGGTAAAGGTTCAACAAGCACAACCACAAGTTCAGCCGGAACTGTGTGTACCACACTGATGGCAGCGGGAAGTGATAGATCGCTTGTGATTGGTCCAACGGTCCCAGAACGTAAAAGCTCTTTAACTAAAATCAACAGAAGCCGAGGAAATAGCATACATAGTGCAAATGCTAGCTTAGATAGGAGTTCCAGTTCTTCTTTTACTAGATCGCCTTTCAGTAGCTTAAGATATAATCCAGCACGTCAATATCCTGATAAACAAATCTACAACCATTCGTCACCAGAAATTCGTGAAGTGTCTTCTTCAACAATAACTATTACAAGAAATGTAGGTAACCACAGAGAAATAACGGCTGTAGCTGAGGTTCATACTGAAACAGAACTCGAGAGTGCAAAGAAAAGTACTGGTACCAGTTCTCCAGATTCAGGCCACAACACATCAAGTTCTCCTATTGAAGATTCTGTATCTAGTGCGCATGGAAAAAATAGCCTGTCAGAACAAGATTACTCTGAGTCATCAGACCTTGAAGGCACTGACCGAATTGAACGACTAAGATACAAAACGACGATAAACAGTTCAAGAATACCATCGATGTGTGTCATTACGCCAACTAATTCAGACGACGAAAGTGAAAACAGTAACAAAGATACGGAGACTGGTAAGAAACAAGATACTGAAAAGTTATCTGGAACCAAAATGAAAACATTAAGCCGACCGAAGTTAGATTTACCGACAGAAGAAAAACAAAAAGAATCTAAAGTAAATGATGGTCCCAAGCCAAATGGTAAAACGCAGAATCAGTTAAAAACCTCCTTACAACCGTTCAATAGTTTAATGTGCAAACTAAAAGGAGTTTTACCTAATAAATTATCAAGCAAAAAGTCGCCAATTTCAAAAGAACCTGAAACAGTGGAAGATTTCTATGATACCGGTGATTATGTTACAATAGCCGATGTTAAAAATAATAATCAGAAGATGAACTTAAATAGAGGTACTTACGCCAACAACGACATTGTTAGAAAAAACTTACAAGCAGTGTTATCTGGAAAACTACCTGAAACAGAATATGTATCTCTTAATGAGTTACCTAACTGCCTAAACGACAGCAGAGACTACATAGAACATGGTTTAGAAGAAAAACCTTCTGTGGCTTTAGACGAGCTACAAAGAAAAGGTGCAAAGGTAACATTGGATTCACACGGACAAGTAATATATTCATCGGATACCTTAAAGAGGAGAAAAGGAGCACACACCACCTTTGAACCTGGTCCATTTGTTCAAGAAATTTGTCCAACTACTTCAGTTATTCAACGAGAAAACGCGGATGTTGTAAAAATTACAGATGAAACTGATTTCCCATATGAACCACCCCCACCAACTAGTAAACCCACATCACCGCAATTAGGCAAAATGATAATAAAAGCTCCACTAGAACCCCACGGACCCGTTACTACCGAATTTGTGACTCTACCACCGCCTAAACCAAGTATGATAATAACAGCTACGCCTGTCACTGAAACACCGGCTGTATCCAATAGTCAACCTGCAACTACTGCAAAAAGTAATCACGATTTACCGCGAATTGTAGAGGCTATAACAAGGACGGGGGCTTATGTAAATATTCATGATGCAGAGGGTGTCAGCTTGTCTCCATCGAAAGATGATACAACAGGTAAGACACAAATTCACATAGCGCCCGTTATGAACTACGTCACGAATAGTCCAGAACATGTCGATCAAACGTTAAATGTCCATGAAAAAATCATTCCATTTGTTCCTAATTTTCAAACTCCCATTATGTTAAGAGATAAATGCCAACATAATTTGAATAAATCAGGCAGTAGGAAGGTTGCTGAGGTTATGAAAATGTTTACCAATAAAAATAATAAGGAAACAAAACGAGAAATATTAAATTGTAATGATGTTTCTGATGATGTCAATGAAAACACTCCTGTCAATAAAATTAAACGTAGTGATAGTTACAAACTTGCTAACTCTCCTTTGATGCCTATTAAGAAGTTACTTAAGTTAGAAAGTTTTGGCACTAATGCTAAAAAAGGTGACTCGTTTGAAATGATCCAAGCAGAAATCACAGCAGACTTACTTCGCGAACAAATAAATTATCCAGCTACCGTATCTCCGAAACTCAGCCATCGTAGTATGTTTGATGATTATAAGTCATGCGAATGTATAAACAACAACAGTACATTTGTAGACGATAAATTTGTATCAGAATTATCTAATTTGACATTCAGCCCTTTTACTACTCCCGTGCCAAAACGAAATTCTGTAGCATTTATACCAGATAATAGAGATAATTCCTTAGATATGTTAACAGCCATTTTAGATTCCGATCCTGATGACATTTGTATTATACATTCTCCATCAAACTATCCTGTTTCACCTTCTAAAGTAACTATACCTATTGATGGTTCTATGCATAGGGCTAAGATTCTATCACTATCTGAATCCGACCATGCAACTGAAATTTGGTAAAGAATGAAAAAAATTCGTTACCTATTTACACCTATATTACGCTTACTTAGTTATTAGGACTGAATCTTTAGATCTATGTTTATGTAATTTTACTTATTAAATAATAATCAAGTATTTTAATATGAAAATAATCCGTCCGTAAAATTTTCTTTCTTGAAATCGTCTTCCTTATACACTCAACTTGTTACTTCTGTGATAAATAATTGTTTACTAAGGTATAAGGTATTATTCGTTTCACATTTTAATATAAAACACATATAATTATATACATGGAGTAATTGACTTTATTTACAATGTTTTGTAAGAATAAATAAATGCATGGTGGCTTCTTTCACCGCAGCGTGCACAGCTTTCAGGTTTTTTTTTGTGTGTAAGTGCATGGTGTGATATTCTCGTATGTTCTTTACGTGTGTTGTAAATAATATCATAATAGAAAAATTGTGAATTAACGCACTTATTTCATTTAATCACTCCTTCGGCTCACATCCTCACTCTACTCATAACTTACTTTGCACCAAATAAAAATTAAGAAACAAGTTCTGTTAAATTCAACAACTAACGCAGAATTACGTAGTTTCTCTTTATGAGGAACTAAATAAATCTGAAATTAGTTTACAAATGCAAAGTTACCTAAAACAAAGCAGAACTCATTTCTCGAATTGTAAAGTCATGATAAATGACATCGTGTAAATACAAGACTGATTTTTGGGAAACAGTACTAAAACCAACGCTGTCAACTCACTTGCAATTGAAGATCAGTTTAGTCTTCAATGATCACACATAACATCACTAATTCCAAATAACCTTCAGTAATAATTGTTAAAGGTTTAAGAGTATAGTCACGTCATGTTTTAAGTTAAGCCCTTTAGAGTTCCTTTTAAACACTCATGAACTCATCAAACACCGCTTTGCACAGTGATCGAGAATGCTTCCAAACGTTGCGACTTTGTTAACGCGAAGTTCTTCGAAGGTAAAGTTTTTGTTGCTTTTAAGCATGACCCAACTTATGCACGAAAATGTTACTTATACTACTAACTTTAAACTCTAATATCAAATCGTTACTAACAAAGTTGCATCTAAAACTAATACTGACGAATACTAAATGTAGCCTCATTGTTTTTATTCACTACTCATTCAATTTTCGACATCCCTAGAGAATGCAAATATTTTTTATTCATTTGCGGTTTTGTGGCTATGTTTAGGTTTTATGTTTTTGCTAACATGTTATAATAACAGTTGTAGCATCATTTATTGAAACTTGTTCATTTCCATGAGTGATTGATCAATTTATGGATATAACACCATGCACTTTGAAATTGTATACTTACATACGTATAATTTGTATAATGCAAACGTACTATAATTTATAGACCTAACATCACTGCTACAATGCAGCACTATATAATTGAGAGCAAATGTAAATAGCCTTTGCACAGATTATTACCTGGCTATAAGCTTAATTTGGTATTATTATTACATTTTAAGTATTCTATCAAAAATATCTAGTATCCTTTGTAAAAGTATTTCATAATTGACTATACATAAAAAGTATATGAAAATTTAATTGCCGTAAGCAGTATGAGTCACAGTATACAATATTTTGATACTTTTTACAAAGGTTACAAAAATTAAACTTATAATGTGTAACTATCTATAGTACTTGCCTGCTATTTCGTATATATTTACAAAATACTGATGTAAACATTCAAGTAGAATTGGGGTATCTAAAAATATTAACATTTGGTTTGCTCAAATTAGATAAAAAAAATTAAAGCCTGTGTATTTTAATATTTCAGGCCATCGACATTCCGGTGCTGACAAACTCTACATTAATGTACAGCAAAACAAAACTCCTGATCATCAAATAAAGTCAAGTCCAAAAATCGATCTAAACGCAATAAATCCCTCTTTACATCGATATCACACTGCTCATTTGCGTGGTAAGCACGGTGTTATCGACTACGACAATTCACAATACAATGCACAAAAAGAATTACCAAAATATTGGACACTTCCAAAGAGATCATTGTATGATTCAAACGGACCTAAACAAGCAGTTTCAAATCAGAGATTACCCAACTATCCAATCAGAAGCATTGGATTGCCTGTTACCAATAATGAAGAATCAATAAGGATATCACCGATAGATCCCCGGGCATCAGGCCAATTTAAATCATCGACACCAACAAGTAAAGAAAATGCGGTTGATCTTAGCTCTAAGTTGTTGTCTCCGGTTAAATCGACCATGACCAATGAAGAACTGTATGCAGTTATCCATAAAAGTAAAAAGAAATTGAATATCAAAGAGACACCTGAAAGAGCCGAATCTCCAGCGTTATCCTCGATTAGCCTGTCGCCAGTGAGCTCCGAGGTATCTTTATATAAACGTCAACCAGAAACTGGATACTTCGGAGATCCTAAAACTAGAGCAAGCTGGTCGCCCATGGACAAAGCTTTCTCAGGTGGAACATTTGGGGTACAAAAAACTGAAACCACATGTGCAGATCGATTCGGTCCAATTCCACAGACATCAAGACTAGACTTTAAGAAACTGTTATTGCAGCACAGTGTAAAACTTAACACACTCCATCCACAAAACAAATCCAATAAGCTCTCAGCCGTAGAACAACTAAAATTGTCAAAAGAAAAATCTCAACTACCAAGTACACCAGTAGGGAATAGATCACAAGTTAATATACTTGATCTTAGCGGATCACCGAAAACATACACAAATAGAAAATCCATCAAAACTAACAATCAACCAGCATCTCCTGGAAGAACAAGTGCACTTATTAAAGAACATAAAAACACTCCAAAAATATTATTGTCGCCAAAATCTCAATGGAGATTTTCAAGTCCGAGGTCGGACGTATTATCCACACCCATACCAGAAGCTAATAATGAAGAAGAAAATTCAAACAGTTCGGGAGAAAAACATGAAGGGTCTTCTCCCGCTGACCCACCGTCTAAAACAGTTCCTATTATTACTAATCAACATTTCGGAGCACGTAGAAATTTAATACCAATAACTGAACATAATTTAGAAGTTGAACATGACTCCGAGTCGGTTGATCAGGGCGTGTTTCCTCTGGAAGCAGAATATTCTAAATCCCATGGATTATCAAGGTCTGAAATATTACAAGCGAAACGAGCCGAATTTTTTAATGTTGCACCCGAAACGTCACCGCCGAGATTTTCATCCTTTAAAAGTCAACCAAACAACCCTGCAATCACAAGAAATCAAACCTCTCCAGAGAGAGGAAAGACATCGCCTACTACATTGGAAACGGCATTATGATAAAGAAAATTATAATTCATATTAAAGCGGTGCTTTAGACATTCTTTCATAAAATGATCATGTGTAACAATAAGACAATGAAATTGATAGAAGCTTTAATCTAGTCTTTTCTTGCTTAAAGTGCCATTTTTGTTGGCATCCATTCATTTCAAACCAGTGTTTGATACTTATAGAAATGGTATTTTGAGCACTTTTTTTTCTCTTCACGCTCTAATGGGGCCAATCTTCATTTTAATTTTATGATATTAGTCTAAAACTTGGATAGTTACAAACTAGCGTAAGTATTTATTGAGTACATAAAGGTACTATGTAAGTAGTGTTTTCAATTTTTCAAAGTTTTTAAGTTATTTGGAATACAATTTTAATTAAATGTGTTGAAGAATATTTTGAGTATTATTTTATAAAATAACCTATATAATAAGTATGCCCATGAGGTTGGTCTACGTAATTATCCTACGAACATTATATCCAAGGATCCTTGGATTAATAAGTAAGTTTTTAAAGATATTCAGAGCAAAAATTAGCCTTATACAGTAGTGGTGAACTATCTGTTCAAATTTGCTTAAAGAGACTTTAAAATTGTGTATATTTTTACATTATTGTAATTTAAGTAGGTAATACTATAATAGTAATAGTAGGTAATATTGGATTGGCATAATGAGAGACATTTAATAAATAATTAAGACCGCTCAATGATTAGCGGCTTACATTTAAGACTTACCCTTTTTGTTATGATATTACAACAAGCATAAGAAAACATAAAAATCATTTATTGGTCTCCTTCGTAAATAACAAAATTTTGATTTGACTGGATTTTTCTAGCTATAAAATGTGACAAACTGTCATCCATACATCAACGTCATTTTTGTCTTACATTTTGGACTACAATAAACAAATAGTTACATATTTTGAAAATGCTCTGTTATTTGAACCAAAGGCAATTTACATGATTAAGTGGAAGTAAGATTTAATAACGCTTTAATGTCAATGAATACTGAACGGTGCTCGCTTAAGCTTAGAGTATTTACGTTAGTAGTGAATACTGCGGATTTCATAAACGAGAGAGCTACACCAACTTTAGGGATGTCACATGCCCTCATTGCGCCTATCGCTATTTTCACAACATATATTTTCCTCGGCATATTTGTAATTGGAGGACTAAATAAGCAACACCCGTCCTGGTTCCTGCAGATTTACGCACTCCTCGTTTGCTCCTCGATTCAAATATCTTTATCATTCACCGTGTTTAAGAATCTGAAAACAGTTGAATCTTACAAGAAAAACGCAGCATTGATTTTGAATGGAATACTGCCTATGATAATTGCAATGATATTGTTCGGTGATCTTGTTGCCGTTACGTTTTCGGTCCGCCCAGTTATATTGCCTCCTTCAACAATATCAAGCGCAAGGACAGATTCACGGCTAGATATTCGGACAACAGAAATACAAAGTAATACATCCAAGTAAACATTAGAAAAATCATTAAAACCAGTCTATCTCAAACATGACGTTCATATATGAACAAGTCATATGGTAAATTCTGTATATGATTCTACTTCAGAAAATAGATTATATTTCTGTATTTTATAGATTTTAATATTAATATAATATTTACATATTTTTGTATTTGTTAAATGTGTATTATTAACTAACCCATTTTAAATACTCACTACACAATATGGCTTAAATCATAAGGTGCATAATCACTTAAGGTATTCGAAGAATCATTAAAAAAAACGTTTTTATTTTATGAGATTTCGCTTCGGCGCTTTTAAAGGCAAAAAAGATCATGTAGTAATTATTATAAGTCCACAAACAGACGGAGGGGAAAGAAATTAAATAATATACACTGAGCATGTCTAGCAGTTTAAAAATGTTAATGAAGACGGAAAATATACAAACAAATAAATTTAATATCTTAACTGCAAATAAACAAAATATGTTATTTGTCTGTATTTCTAATCATGATCATGGCATTTTTTACTATTACTAAAATTTAAACGTACAAATTATAGAACCTTGTTTAAGTTATGCAATTCAGGATTTTTTTTTTCAAACAGGTGATTTTTCTTTTCACCCTACTGTATTAGAAGGGGGTAATGTTGTTGGAGCATAATTATGAAAGTATGTTAATTTCCTTGGCGTATTCCATATCATTTTTTAACATGGAACCTGTGACCAGAAAAAGATGAGGGAAGGAAAGATTTTTTATATTGTTAATATAGGTATCAAATTAAAGCTGTTAGTAAGACCACTATGAAAATATATATCTTATAACACTTTTATATTACTATGTTGATGCAAACTCTTAAAATGCATTAACCCAACAATGAATTTCACAGTAGCATTTAGCGATAGATTTTTTTTGTTTTCATAATAATTTCATGATGAAAAGAGTTTTCAATATAACCTAGATTATTAAATTAAACAACCATAAAAATTCCCTTAACTATTTAATGTACAAAACAATGCATACAATACAATACTATTGTCTTAATGTCCCAACACATCATTTAAATCTAAAAACTTGATTTATCAGTCAATAATCACACTTAAATCAATGTTTGGTCTGTATGCACTATTTGTTCATAGGTGGTCCATTCATTAGAGGTGGACGCATTTGACCCATGGGTCCCATAGGACCCATCGGTCCCATGATAGGGCCCATCATAGGTGGTCGCATTCCCATCATTGGCGGCATAGGGCCATGTGGTCCCATCATCATGGGCGGTGCCATTGGTCCGCCAGGTCCCATCGTGGGCGGCGGTAACATGCCAGGCGGGCCACCGGGTGTCGGAACTGGAGGCCTCGGACCACCCGGTCCCATAACAGAAGGGTCCCAAGGAGGTGGAATGGCTGCACCTTTATTGCCAAATGGATTTTGTGCAATTTTTCCTGCTTTAAATGCTGCCGTAGTAGCGTCGATGAGGTGTTGGGCTTGTTCTTCCATCCATTTTTGGTAGTAAAACTTCACGTTGTCTTTGTGTTTCCGGCCCGTACAATGGGTTTTTCTTACACTTGGGGAATCATGAGTTAAGTATGTGTCACAATAATCACAGTAATACTTGGGCATTTTAGTTTAAATTAAAAGTTTTGGAACAGAAATAATATTTAGCAGCAAAACTTTAAATGTCAATGAATTGTCGAATGTCAAGTAAAGCAATACAGTCAGAATAACGCTATATTTCAGATGCACAGATAGCAAAAATATTCACATGTTGACTGTAGATAAAATAAGTGTTTGGTTTTACATGCAGTTGATTTAAAAATAATATAAATTAAAATGTTTAAAAATATTGAGATTTAAAAGCATGTATATATTGGTCGATTAAGTTAAATTAATTACAATTTGATTTAAAAGGTTAAAATGGTATTACCTCTACCATAAACTTCCTAAACTTATTGACTTTGACAATTATTTTGACTTATCCTACATTAATTTTGCGCATGCGCATGGTGCGCGGCGCTACGTTTTTCACGTTTTCCATTTGACGCGTGCACGTTTATTTTGTGATTGATTTTGCGTGGTTGTTTTTTTTTGTAATACCAGGCAATACCATTTCAAATTACTGTTTTTATTACATGTAATGTATATTACTATCTAACAGTAAATAAAAATGCCGGAAATGAAATACATATTAGTTACTGGGGGAGTAATAAGTGGCGTTGGAAAAGGTGTCATTGCAAGTTCTTTTGGCACAATTCTTAAAAGTTGTGGAATCGATGTGACTTCAATAAAAATTGATCCGTATATCAATATAGATGCTGGAACCTTTTCACCTTACGAGCACGGTAAATGGATTGATTGAAGTAAAGCCTTTATTTTGACCCGCGTGGTGACTGCAAAGTGCCTCGAAATACATTGTCTATTTTTAATTTGTAGGTGAAGTTTACGTGTTAGATGACGGGGGCGAAGTTGACCTTGATCTTGGGAACTACGAACGCTTCCTGGATATAACTCTTCATAGAGACAATAACATAACAACAGGGAAAATATACCAACAGGTTATCGAACGCGAACGCCGAGGCGATTATCTTGGAAAAACCGTCCAGGGTGAGTAAAACCCTACTAACATTTGTGACCAGTAGTATAAAAAACCCGTTTATTAAAAAAACTAAAGCTCTTTGCCTTTCTACAGTTCTACACTAGCTTTAGAGAAAGTAATGCAATCTTGTTTGCAAATTAGTGTGACCTAAATTTTATTCTAAATATAAAACGGTCTAAGAAAATACCTATTTTAAGTCTATTTTAATTCTATATCCTATGTTTGTATTGCACCATTTTCCAAACATAAATATTTTCTAGAATAAATATTTTAAATAAAAAATAATAATAATTGTAAATGATAAATTGATAATATTTTTTTTCTATTGTGCTTTTAAAATAGACTTAATATCTTTGATAAATTTACATTAACATTTTAAATAAAAAATAATGATAACTTGGTGATGTTTTTTTCTATTTTGCGTGAATGAGCATAAGTGATATAAATATTTCAGTCATTCCACACATTACTGATGCTATACAAGAATGGGTTCAAAGAGTCGCACATATCCCAGTGACACCAGACAACAGTCCCCCACGAGTATGCATAGTGGAGCTTGGAGGCACTATAGGAGATATAGAGGGAATGTCCTTTGTAGAGGCATTCAGACAATTCCAGTTTCGTGTGAAAAGGGAAAACTTCTGCTGTGCTCATGTTTCCTTAGTGCCAATGGTAAGAATATAAGTATAAAATAATTTTATTCAACTTGCTAATGTAATATTTAAAATTAAATCAATGAATCTAATAAGTGCACTAAATTTACTGATAAATTAGAAGAGAGTTTTAACTTATTATCTACATGTAAAAGTGTGCTGATGTCTATTTTATTTAATACATAATAAAATTGCATGGTCATAAAATTGTATGAATATATGCCAATACTATTTGTTTTAATATCATGATAAGCTGTATACTTATTTAAGCTGTAAAAATGTGTGAATAAAAAATATATTCAGACTTTAATTGCCATGCTATGATGTGATGTCTTTACTCCAAACTAAAATTTTTTATTGGAAAATACATATTGTAGGCGATTTTCCTATACTTACTTTCTATCCTAATAAGCTGCTGGACATTCTCTGGTAAGTCACTGTAGATTAAAAGCCCGAAAAGATTAACTTTAATCTTTGTTGAATTTAAAATAAAATAATTCATGTTTAATTATTACAATTATGTTTTCATCAGCTTCATAATTAACGCTTAATGATTTTATTTAAAAATACATCAAATTTGGGCATCAGACACATTTGTATAGACCCTATCTTTGCAGCCAAAATCAACTGGAGAACCCAAAACAAAACCAACTCAGTCCTCAGTACGAGAGCTACGTGGATTAGGTTTGTCACCTGATTTAATATTGTGCCGTTCAGAGAAACCTATCAATCACACTGTCAAAGAGAAGATCTCCAACTTTTGCCATGTTGGACCAGAACAGGTAAGAATATTTATTCATAATACTACCAGCAAAATTTACATAACAAAATCAAAATTGTACCACATATAACTTTTTAATGTGCTTATCAGTTTGAATATAAAACTATGAATGTAGATTATATTACCTTCGTACAATAGTTGATATATTATATTTATAAACACTGTTGTAGTTATGAAATAAGAGCCTTGTACCAACGTACTATTACAGTATATCTCTTTGTTCCCAATACAAAGTAGATTTATAATCTAATATTTTATTTCCTGCATGACTGAAATAATTCAAGTATTATGTTATGACTATAAGGTAATGTTATCCATCCGAATTGGTAGAGATAAGTATAATTTACATTAAAAGCTATATTTATCGTCAATTTATGTTAAAGACTGTCGAGTAGCTGAATTTGTCTTTGGTTTAATTTTGAAGTCAATGATTTGGATGTGTATCTGTCTTTCGATTTAATATTTCAGTAGCTATCTGCTGTGTACAATTAGTCTTCTTTAATGTAGAGATGTCGACACCAGTGTTTAAATTTTACTGTTTTTTTGTTACAGGTTATATGCATTCATGACCTGACTTCAGTGTATCACGTTCCTCTTCTCATGGAAGCACAAGGCGTTGTACAATATCTGAATGAAAGACTTCAACTCAACATATCAATGCCAAGGCCTAGCAGGTACTTGTAATTTGTACATATCATTAGTGAAGGTATTTTTATTAGATTAAGGAGTAAAAAAATTACAACATCACATCTAGTTGCTTCTACCTTTTAGCAATGTTTATGTAGTTGTGTTCTAGTTTAAAGGGCATGATAAGGCAGACACTCAGAAATTAGGTGTTCTAATTTAGCCCTTTGATAAAATAAATATGCTTACAATTTGGACACCTTATCAGTTTAATTTATTTTTTTATTGATAAATAACATAAATTCCACGACAAAGAGCGAAAAACACATTACGCAAATATATAGGAAAGCTGATTGCAATGATATTTATAGGTATAGACAGAATGCAATAACATAGTATCTCAAAAAAAAACACATGACATGTTTTTTTCTAACAGGTTTATGCAAAAGTGGAGGAATTTAGCAAAGCGAGTTGACAATTTACGTAGGGAAGTGAACATAGCTCTCGTAGGAAAGTACACGAAACTTGAAGACAGTTACGCGAGTGTCACGAAGGCATTGCAACACGCGTGCATTGCTGCGAGCTGCAAGCTGAACTTGACTTACATAGAGGCCGTCTATTTGGAAAAGCAAACCAAGATTGACGACCCTGTGAGTTACCACAAGGCGTGGCAGGATTTATGCAAGAGCGAGTAAGTTTAAGACGCATATTTAAAGCCAGATTATGTTACCTATGATGTTGTTTTCTTTGCTATAAATTTTTGAGTGCATGGAACTATTTAGTATTAATGTTATATCATATTCAGTACATTCATTCTATTATGTGCTTCCATTGTACTCAAATTCTGTAAAAATATAAGAAGAAATAGTATAATTGACAATTTGTAAGTCCTTCATATGCCCATACAATATAAATACATTTCGTTTCGGGAAAGAAATCAGCTATAAATTTTTTATATAGGAATTTTCTATGCTATTTTACGTTAAACTAAAACAATTAATATATATAACAAATGGTGATGTAGCCTAACTATATACCTATAGAGAATTTATTTTCTAATGTATTTAAATAATTTATTATATACTTTCAGTGGTGTGATAGTACCAGGTGGATTTGGTCAAAGAGGGATGGAGGGTAAAATTGAAGCGTGTCAGTGGTGTCGAGAAACTCAAAAACCCATGTTAGGTATATGTTTAGGATTGCAAGCAGCTGTTATTGAGTTTTCTAGAAATGTTCTGGGATTAAAGGGTGCTAACACAACCGAGGTAAACCCGCAATGTGATGATAAGCTCGTTATAGACATGCCTGAACATCACCCCGGAAACCTTGGTGGTACAATGAGGCTTGGCAAAAGGAAAACATTTTTGGAACCCAGTATAGTAGGTAAGTTAATCTATATTCATTTTGCAACTTGCGATTATTAAGATAGATAGATAGATTATTAAGGTTTAAGTGGTCAAACATTATTAAGTTAAATCACTTTTTACAAAATATTTACAACCTATGAGTATGGAATTATAAGGTACTTTGATTAATTATTTATACTTTCGTGTATATAAATTATCCATATACGTTGCATATTACATTAAGGGGTTAGGGGTAGTCAGAGGCCCGAAAAAATGACAATTTTCAAGATTTTTTTTTTGCTACTTAATTAATTTATTTTACAAAAATAAAAACATAGCATCAAAACATTATGTTTCAACTTGACTTCACCAAAAATTCAGAAAAAAAAATTAATAATTTCAAAAGTTATCGCTGTTCATGTGAAGCCCGTTCCTCCAGAAGTCCCTTGCGGTGAACATCACAAGTCCTTGGAGATTCATCTAAAATTAATCGGATAAGAAAAAATATTTTTATTGATAGATAATCTTGAGCCGGATCGAAGCTTTTTTTTGTATTTTCAAAATGAACAAAATGGCGGCCTCAGAAATTTTTTTCCAGATTTTAGAAAAAAAAACCGACAGTTAATTGTTAAAAAAAAATCGAAATTTATAAAAAAAAAAAAATCCTTCGATCAGGCACGAGTTTTTTATGTTTTTCAAAAGCTGTATAAATTTTATTGAAATCTACGTAGCGGTTTTTAAGTTACAGTGTTCACCAGTTTGAAACACATAGTTTTGAGAAAAACGCATTTAAAGTTTTGCAATCGATTTATGTAGACTTATACGAATTATTTAATTACTTACACTGAGTCATCTATTCCTGGGCCATATTAAAATTTATTATTCAAAATTCAGTACTGCTGTCTTCAGGTACATCATCTTCAGTGTTTTGTTTCAATTTTTTAGAAGATGTACTCTGAATAC
>DWLI01000493.1:0-21216 GCA_018249915.1 Cecropterus dorantes dorantes | reverse complement strand
ACGTCACCGCCTCCGCCGCGGGCGACCGGGAGCCGAGGACCTACCGGCGCGGCAAACTGGAGAGAAAGTCCGCCGTGGTGTGCGAGTCGTGCGGCAACTCGAGCTGCGAGTGCTGGCGGCCGCGCAGCCCGGCGGGTGCGGCGGGCGCGGCGCGGGCGCAGTGCACGTGCGAGGCGCGTTCGCCGCGCGCGGCCCGGCCGTCGCCGGCGCGCCTGGCGCCGCGTACGCCGGTGCGCGCGCACTCGGACGACGAGGAGCGGCCGCGCCGCCTGTACAAGTCCGCCTCGCAGAAGGTCGTCTGCGCGTCGATGGACGGCGAGAGTGTAAAAAAGATTGCTGATCCTTTGCTGGAGACCACGTGCTGAGTGGGAGCCGGGCTCGGCCCCGCCGTCGCGGGTGCGCTCGTGCCGTGTGCGGTGTACGTGTTGTCCTCTTTCGATGTACGAGTATTATTAGTGCGAATTTTTGTATCCCTTTAGTTGTAAGATTTCAAAATTATTATTGTATAATATTCGATTTAATATTATAAAGTTTGTATGTCATGGTATGATATGAATGTTTTTTATAATATTGTAAGTACTTTATCTATGAAATATGGAGGTTGTGCGTTGATATGAAAGAGGATGTGTATCGATGATTGCATTTTAATTAAAATATATTATAGACTTATCTTAATTTTAGCCGTTAAATACTTAAGGTGATCATATTCCTGTAACATTATGAGAATTATATCTTGTTGGTTCCTATGTTACGTTATACACCATTTTATTCGTATTGAACGCACACATTGCGAAGTTATCAATTTTATAGAGATTTCTTTCCAAATTTCTATTCACATTTTATTATTCCGAACATGTATTGTTAAATAGATATTATAATTATTACGATATGAACTTAGAAGATAAATCTGTTACCATAATGTAAGGATGCCTTATTATGGTATCTATGAAAATTTAATAATTACATAAACAATGGGTTCTATTGCTGTATTCATGTATTCCATATATAATTATTATTAATACAAAATTACTCATAGTTAAGGTGAAATATATAAATACGTAAGCACTAATTTTTAAATAATTTTCTAAATTCTGCTCCTTGAAAATAAATATCGTAACAACCGAAATAGTGTTAATATTAAAAAATGTCATATTATTACAAAACGTACTTACCATAACCTACCTGTTTTTCTACTTGAAACACTCGCACCTGTTACTGATATACACTAGCAATAGCCATAGTATACTCGAATAGTGTTTACTTCCAGCTAAAAATTATAAATCATTTTACATTTACATATTTTTTTATTTCATGATATATATAAAATGTCCCCGCACCAAACATCTAAGAGAAACATATTTATTAAAAAAAAAAAGCCAATGTATATTTAAAACCGCATTCACTTGACCGGAAATGTCGCAAAACTCATGTGGCCACCTGAGGTAATTTTAGCGACGACACATAACTTATATCGCATATGCATTTTATACCACGCATTTATTCATAGTACTTCTAACTAGGCCATCTCGTCTGTATATGAAAAATAAGCGTCGGCTTAGAGCGCTTAAGTTTTAAAAGCGTATAGTGAGGGTATAGGAAATGCGACCAGGTGAAACAATTCGCTGGATCAACGCTTACGATTAGACCTACACATATTTAATATACTAAATAAAAACTACTTTTTGTGTTTCATTTTGGGGGTATATATTTATATAATAAATAAAAAAAGTATAGAAAAAAGTAAACAACTAAGAATAACGACTAGCGATTGCATAATCAATTCAATGGTCTTTTGAGGTCCACTGCACGTATTTGGTATATATATAATTCTATCTATTAATCGTATTTGGTATATATATATATTCTCTATAATTCTACTCCAAGCAGTCCTGTGTAGTCTAAAGGAGATAGCGGTAAGGTCGTATAGAACTGTAAATTTTATCAATATTGTTATACATCGATCTTTTTTATACTATTACAAAAATATTTTTTTTGTAATAGTATAACCAAAACACATATTTAATAAAAAAAAACGTTAGAATTGCCTGAAAATGGGCGCCAACATATTCAACGACCTATTTAAGCCTATCTTAGAAAATGATGAAAGTATTAGGCATTAAATTTGGACCAACCGCCATCGATTTCGCTGCGAGTTGCGATCACAATGCGTACCTATGCGATTAGTGAATAGGCGTAGTTCTACAAAGTCTAAGGAAGCAAGGACTATGCAGAAAAGGGCCAAGGTGGATGAAAACGAGGACTTCGAAACGGCTGAATGCATTAGGTAAGATTTTTTCGTTGCCCAACACGCCTTTTTCTTAAAACAACTTTTTTGCGGTTGGCGGTTAAGAATTTTTTGAAACCATTGAATCGATCCTTATGATTTTTTTAACCACGTATTTTGCACATGTTTAACTAGAAAGAACTACAACTATCTAAAAAAAATGATTATTACAACTTTGACGCAAAAATAGCAAGAAATATTTTTTTTTATTTGAGTTATAACAAAATCTGCCATTCCCTTTTTTTAATGTAGTTTGCGATTTAGCTATAGGTTCTTAGTGGTGTGGTGGGGCAAAGAATAAACCAGGTCTCTAAATAAACTATCTGGTTTATTTATATATATTCCGAATGTGGGAGAAATTTTAAATTTATAGTTTGTAAGTCAGAGTTCGAGGAGCCCCCTGAGCTTGGGGGTACTCTTGCCGATCGATAGAAGACTATCGATTGATCTGACCTGTCGATTGTTGTTCGCGAGGACTAGATTATAGGTACTATCGATAATATCGTTGCTAGTAAATCAAATTATTTTAGACTAACGATTGTTTACTAATTTATAATAGTATTGTTAATGTTAATAATATAAAGGCATAGTAGTCGGAAAAACAAAGATAATGGAATAATATTTATTAATGTTATAAATTGACAACATATTACATATACAAACTATGAAGGCCTTTAATGGCCCTCGTATTATTTTTTTTTGTATTGTAAGTAAACGTTTATTTGGCAAAAAAAAAACAAAATATTAAATAACAATGAAATGGATATTAATTAATAATATATATAAACTTTCACAAAATAATTTAATTTCTTTAATTTTAAAACATACCCAATACTACTGCTAATTGCCAAATTATCGATATGGTAAACTTGTATCGTTGCTACTTTAAATTTTTAATTTTACTCTTCGAAATAAAAAATACACTCTGCTCCAATTGGTTATTGCAACAGCTGTTATTTATTTTATTATGCAAAAAGGGCAATTAAATAGATAGCGAATAGGCGTACTCGTTTTGTATAAAAATGAGTGACTAAAGTAAAGTGAAAACATCTTGGACTTCTTGGAATGTTACCAGGCAGTACCTTGCATTTGGGACCCGGGAAATACTGATCACAAGAACAAAAAAATAACTGATACACTGAGTCGCCTTGGTACGACATTGAATAAGCCAGTAAAATAATTGAAAAATAAGAAGGAAATTCTTATAGTTATAGTACAGTAAATAAATATTAATAACTTAAGCCAAATGTTGATACAAGCTCGATGTCCATCACGCCTGTCATGCTTTTTTATTAAGAACAATGCATATGGGACCCGGGAAAATCTGATCACATAGATAAAAAATAACAAAAAATGTAAAAACAACAATAAAAATAGCAAAAAAATAAAACAGAATTTTTGTTCCCTCTTACTTATTTTCTTGGTTTTATTAGTTTGCGGCATCCGGCATTAAATAAAATGTACCGTTAGTGATTGTACTTCTTTTAAAATATCGATTCTGAATCAAACGATCGGATATGTGGCTATAGGAGATATACATAAATGATGACTAAGTTTCTAATAGTTTAAATATATTTGGCTAGATCGAATGTACATTAATTGACTAGCGTAGATGCAAAATTCCCAATTTAAGATTTCTGTTCATTGTTTGTAACTTAATCGGCTGATCAAATCGAATAGTGTGAGCACCTCATTATATTCGTTTGACTACGAGTGAGTGATGATAAAAAAGATGACCGCAAATTAATAAAGTTGATGTAATGAATTAATAAATATCAATTAATTAAGTACCAATTAATTATTGTTACTTAATTAATTAATATCGTCATCCAGATTCGCAAGCATGTGGATGGCGATATTTGATTCCTAAAATCAAGCCAAACCTTTGTAGCGGTTTGGAGTTTGCGGTAAGTGGCAAGCGTGCGGACGCGGCTTTAGGTTTAAATTATAGTGAGTGAGACGATAATCCGTACAGCAATTGTTTTAATGGATGCCACAGATCTTATAGAGTCTTAAGTCTTAAGACGTTGTCTTAGTTAAATTATCTTTGGTCATAGAGTACCTTTTGTGACTTTTGTTTTAAACAAAGTATGAAAGGACAATTTAAATTAATAAACTAATAATAAGATATGACTGCGACGAGTGCGTAGCCCTGTAAAATTGTGATTTAAGCGTGTATCAACGCTTATTTGTGCTCCTTATCAAGTATTTAATTGGAATTTATATATTGAAGTCTAGTTAATCAAATTTTGCTAAAAGGAGTACGGAGGATAAATTTTTTGATAACAATATGAAGGCAAAACATTTGAAACAATTGCAACAAGAACTAGACAGTGATGATGAGTTGCCAGGTGAGCCTTTTATGTTTTTCAAAGAATTTAAACATGTTTTGTTTATATAGTCTTGATAAAAATATCAATAACCTTAACTAATACCAAAAGTTTCCTGAGCACCCAGTCCATGGACACATTTTCTAAGCTTTTTTTTATTAGATTGAAATAACAAACGAGCATGCAGTTATCCTTGTGGTAAGTGGTTACTGGCACCCATAAACATTTGTAAACAATTTCGTATGTAGTACAGGGGTACCACCTGAAGTCGATTACATATGCGTTGCTACTCCTGAGGACTAACATGGTCTAATGACGACCTCATATATGACTGAGCCTACCCAATGATTACAATAATAACAAGCAATTTACCTGCTTGTTATTATTATAAACATTAGGAAGGTTTTGCTTTATAAAAATTCACTTTATTTTTAAGCAATCAGCAGATCAAAAAATATGTTTTATTTCAGATGTTTATAATGATGCAACTATCTTGCCCTCTTACCTTATTGATAATCGTTTTGATGAGATAAAATTTTCCTGGATTCAAAATTTTAGCCAGAAATTAACGGATACACCGTCAACAGCAAATAATGAAACAAATAGTTATCAAAATGAGAATCTTGAGAAAGTTCATATGAAAGGAGTACTAAAGCATCAAGACTTGTATTGTTTGAAATCTCTTGAACCATTAATGTGTACCAGCACTCTAATTTGGTTTGTTAAATTCTTGTTACACAAGGACTTACAATCCCACTATAATTATCTCAAAAGTTGTTTGGTGAATGATCTTCTTTCTCCGACTCCAATCTTGAAGAACAATATCAGGAACGAGTGTAATCGGAAGGATAAAATAGAGATTTTAATAAAGTTTTAAAATGTCATGTTATTTTGATATCAGCAAATGTTACATTTACTCAAACATCGACATGTGATACATTAGATACACAGATAGCACAGTTAGTTAAGTATAGCATAGGAAAATGTAAAAGGACATATTGTGATATTACTCATTTAATCACTAACAAATTAATTGACAATTTGTTAATAACAGTAATGAAGCATAGTTGTTAAAAAAAATTATACATATATAAGATATTATTTATAAGTGCTAAATTCTACTGTTTCAACATTATATTATTAAACTGTTTTTACTGTTTCAACATTATGTTTCAACATTGTAAATGGTGCATTTGTTCTTAAAAAGGAATGTAATAAAAATAAATTTCATAAATTTCTTATATCTTTGCCTACTATTATGATAATGATTTCTTCTACATGACTCAAGGACTTGATTTTCCTTTAATAATGTTTTTAGACATTGCCTTTTTCAACTTCATCTAAAAATCCTTTTGAACACCTTACAGATTGTTGATAACATTTTTCGAAACCTTCAGCATCACTGTCCTGTAACAAAATGGAAAATATTTGAATGTAATAAATGTTTATTTTTATATACCTGTATTATGAAATAATTAAAAATGAGAACACGACTGACTTTATTAATCCTTATACCTGTCCTCACTATGCTTAAATATATGAAATAAAATATATATTCTAAAATAAAATAATTAAAAGACCATTCTCATTTTCTAATCATATTTTTTATCTATAGACGTATATATCAGGACGACCCGCATGGTGGAGTGGTCACCATACCAGTCTCACGTGAAGTGGGTTTTGGGATTGATTCCCGGCCAGACAGACATCTGAATGATAAATTGAGATTTCTGTTCTGGGTTTGGGTGTTTGTGTATTTGTTTTTATGGCTGTGAGTGTAAAAAGCGTGCATAAAAAAAAAAATCTCCGAGTCATTAAAATTCAATGGCTGATGTACGTCATTATAATATAGCAAGTGATATCTCATTTCATTTTTTTTTTCAGTAACTAAGATATTGTCTTTAAGATATATAAGTCCGCTGGTTTTAACACCCTTACATGTAAACAGAGAACTGTTTCATTTTAGTGTAGCAAAAGTACCTTAGTCGAACCACAGTGATTCAATTGTCTTGCCAATAATAATATTCATAGTACCTTAGGTAAGATATAAGGGTGCAAGTAATAAAGAATGTGTAACAGTGAGTATTAAGGTCATAGAACTTGAAAAAACCACATACATAATAAGGATCTCTAATGATCCGGTCTCCTTGAGGATCAAAGTCTCCAAAGAGTAGGAGTTTTGCCTTTGAGCCTTTTGGTGCTTTTTTATTGAGGTCCTTCATATTGGCTTCATCCATTCCAAATATGTAGTCATAATGATGAAAATCTTCTGATATTAGCTACAACCAATAAATATTTGATTAAAAATGCTCCTTATAATGATACTTATCATATTAACATTATATTAACCCTTTAACTGCCTATGTCACATTTATCAGACAAATATTTTCGGGTTCATTTTGCCTGAGATGTATATTTATGATGAACTATCGCAACTCGTTAAATCTGCATTTTTGATTTAAATACACTTGAAAAAGTAAAGCATTGCGCATCCCTCTTTATATAGGTATTTATTGTTCGATTTATTATGCCGGGCACTGGGGGCACGACGAGTGATCGAGAGTCAGGCGGTTAAAAGATTAATACTGTGTTTTCGTAATGCTACTAGTCCTACGTAAAGTAACTGAGCATTGCTACCCCAAGACGTCTATGTTAAAATAGCTGTTAAATTGTCAGTACTTTACCACACACTTCAAACCAAAAGATAACCAATAACATTAAATGTATGATATTGATTTTGCTATTTAAAATCACAACGCATTATATAAAATTTTCTTTACACTGATTTTGAGTACAATTTAAACAGCAGAGCATACATATCATAAAGTAAAAGTACAACAACTCAAAAAAATGTTTAGAGACCTGTCTTGCAGTGTTGTTATACGGAACATTGTGATTCTTCATAGTGTCCAAAGCCCTCCAATCAGGTGGGTTGCCTACGTGCCAGCCTCCGATAGCAGCACTGTCTATTTCCCACTGATCCCCCAAGTTTCGGTCATTTACGGTCTTTTGAAATACTCCTTCTGCTATTGGTGATCGGCAGATATTCCCTTATAATCATAAAAATACACATTAAATCTCTTACTCTTATATCTTTTTACTATAAGTATTTAATATTTTTAAAGTGATCATTACCCAGGCATATGAAAAGTGCCTTTTTTTTGCTTTCAGCCATTATTGAATCTTTAGGTCTTACAATGAACCCTAAACTGAATTGAGTCAAAGTTATTTAATAACGCAAAAAGAAATTTCATAAATTTGCAAAAGCAAAATTACTATTTGTATTTAAATGACCAAGTCAAAGTCAATCATTTGATTTCATCTGTCACTTGTGTCATTTATTTATTTTGTTTTATACGGCCTTCGATTCTTGATTTTTAGCCCAATTTTGTTATATTTATCCACACAATTTCGTCTTTAAGGCATAATATTTTGCAGCTTCGTGATTCTATAATATATCTAGTTTGTATGAATTAGTATTTATGGTAAGGCTGAAAAACAAGAATCCATGGCCATAAAAAGCATTAAAAAATGATATGAGTTTTTATATCGAAAAATGTCAATGTCAATTTATACAATTACATAGACAAATCTATTGATAAAGTTCCTGATTCGATTGAAATCAAACATTCTTGAATCAATTATCGATTAAATCGAGCATTACGGTATCAATTCTCGATTAATTGCGATATTTTCAAACATTCTTAATGTAATTAAAGAATATTATCATATTAAATTAATCAACATAACATCACACCCATTTTTTTTTTCTTAAGGTGTAGGTGGTAGAAGTATGCTAGTTGGTGAAATCTATTGACCCACGGTAATTTAATTATCATAGATCGATATTGGAACGAAGTTCCTTATCGCGCGTTGCGAAAGGAATTTAGACGGAAAAAATTAAGATTAAAAGTTGTAACGACACTTTTTGCAATAATTGCTAGCGCGTGCGTTGCAAGCCGTGCAGTGTGCACGTGTTTCTCTGTCTGTCTCTCTCTCTCTCAGAAATCAAGTAGCGCGCGCTGCAAGCCGTGTAGCGTACGTATGTTTCTCTGTCTGTCTCTCTCTCATAGAAAGTAAAACACTTATTTTTGTATCGTCTTTCTATTTCGCATTGAACAGTGTGGTGTCGACTTCACTAATTAATCGAAAGGAACTTCGTTCTCACCAGGTACACCTTTCAAGTATTTTTTTTTGCATAAATTCCTTTTGTAGCCGTAGCGCTAATGTGTCTAATATTAAATAATAAATATTTGTAAGGACTGTCAACCAAATAGGTTGGTTTATTATAAGTTATCACGTTCATAAATGTTTTTATTATGGAAATATTATTCAAATTATCAATCAAGTGCGACTGGAGTTATTTTGGTGTCCGACATGCAAAAGCAGTATAAGCACTTTTTCGCAAGAATTTGAATCGGTCCAATTTTAGAGGTTTATAGACCGATTTATCGAATCAATGCAACGTTCCGAATCAATCTAAAATCGATTCCTAAATAAGTCGATTTCAGAGAGACATGCCTGACTCACTATTTTATTTATCATAAACTTAAGAGATAGTTGTAACGGAGTGAAAGTTACAAATCATTTTCTGAAGATTATAATTAATTAAAGTCACAGTTATCCCGGCTCAGTACACTTACAAACTAGACTACTATAGGTTATTTATCGAATTTTTATAAGTCTTATAATAAGCAGTGTTATAAAAATATTATAATTTACAATTCTGAACGACAATACTATTAATAATAATATAATTATACTATTATAAAATAACAGGCGTTTATAATAAGCTTAAAAATGAATGATGTTTATAAAGTAATTAATAATGTGAAAACTCATTTAATTACATGGGGTAATCCATTTGATGCTAATGGTAAAGATGTAATAGTGTGTATTACGGGTAATCCAGGTATAACCGACTTTTACATAGAATTCGGAACAGAGTTACATGAACGTACCTCTCTGCCTGTGTGTGTTATTGGTGAGTTATATAATAATACAAAGGTTTTCAAGTCATTCGATTTAATTAAAAGTTTTAAACCATTTTAACTAATTTATATCTTGACATAACTTTACATAATTGATATTTATGTTATAATGTGTTAATTTTAGGTCATGCTGGACATGAAGAAGTTTCAGACCAAAATTTGAATAAAGTAAAAGGCCAAGAAAACTTATTTAATCTGAAAGGTCAAGTAGAGCACAAGTTAGACCTACTCAGAAATCACATTGATAAGAACAGCAGAGTGCATATTATTGGACACTCAATTGGAGCTTGGATGATAATAGAATTAATAGATAAAAATGAGTTTTTGCAGAAAAACATTGTTACTACTAATTTACTTTTTCCAACCATACAAAAAATGGCTGAATCCAATAATGGTATTTTCTTAAACAAATTTATAAGACCAATACATTCCATTATATTATTTTTTGCTTTTTTAGTAAATTTGCTTCCGATTGTTGTATTTAAGTTTTTCATTTCTTGTTATTTGAAGATAAAAGGGTTTCCGTCAAATTACTTTACAAGAATTCAAAAATTTCTAAATGATAAAGCAGTCGAAAAAATTCTTTTGTTAGCTTATGACGAAATGGACAAAGTTGTCAAATTAAATATAAATGGTATTAATAAATTATGTCCACAAACCAATGTATTATATAGCATAAGAGATAGCTGGGTACCTGTTCATTATATGGAAGATTTAAAAACTGTAAGGCCTTCAATCCAAATGAAGCTAGTGGATATTAATCATGCTTTTGTTCTAAAATCTTCAGAAAGAGTTGCAAACATGGTGTCAGAATATATTAAGCCAAATATATTGGAAGTAAAAGGATAAGCCAGCTAGCAATATTTGTCTTATAATTAAAAATTTCCTGTCTCAATAATATCATTAAAATAGACAGACAATACTTTAGCTATTTCACCTGCTAAGCTTTGTTACAATTTATGGTGATAGTGGCATTTAATCATCATCATGTCATAAGCCACTGCTGTTTATGACATAGTCCACCACAGTGGTGAATAGCAGATTGGCACACTTATACATGTAGAATTAACATAAGATTGCCTTGTGAAAATTAAGTAGGGGATAAATTGTTATACAAAATAACAAAAAAAAATTAGAATAATTTAATTAAAAATTTGCATTTTGGTCCTTCTGGATGGAAACTGTAAAGTAATTACACTATATTAATGAGTGCTTTATGGCACTCATAACATGAAATTGTAATTTAGGAAAAAAAATGATTTGGGATTTTGTAAATGATTTATCACAAGTAAACTAGTAACAGTGTTAAACACATTAAAACAAAAAAACCCGACTGCTTAAATTAAATTTTTGTTCATAATGATTTATAATTAATTAAATGCTTATATGAGTTTTTGTCAAAATAGTCAAGTAAATGTATTAAAATATATACATATTTAGAATGGTCTATTTACTAGCTTTCATTTGATATCCATATTGGTGTGTTAGTAAAAAAAATGTTCCTTACCCTTTTCCACCATATACAGACGCCATATAAAAAATATATAGCCTATGTCACTTTCCAGACTGAGACGATTCTAACGATATGTGACAATCCGTCAATCCGTTTAGGCTGTAGCGCGTGCCAAAGAAATGGCCATACGAACAAACATACACACATACATACGCACGCTCGAAAAACATTACCACCCTTCTGACGCAGTCGGGTAAAAACCCATTGAAATGTCATTTAAATATATTTATTTTTGTTTTTTATTATATTGGATTGTAATTATCCCATTATTTTATCATTTTTAAACATAAACAAATTATAACACATTAACTAGTTAAGTATATTTGGTGGGTAATATTGTTAATTATTTGTAATATTTTTGATTAAGAGGTTTTAAGTAGTGGTCTCTTAGTTTCATCACTGTACCAGTTGTTTTTGTACTGATCTCAAGGATAATATGGACACACTTATTTTATAAGGCATTCCAACTTAGTCTTTTTAGCATTTAGTAACAATTGAGAGGGCGAATGTAGACTAGTTTTAAGTTAAATGTAAGTCTGCCACGTTAATGATATTCGGCAGCATAAAAATATGAGTTTACATAATTATTTACGCTGGACTTTTTGGAATAACATTTTTTTAAGTCCTTCGTTTTATAACTTCTGTTCTTCAATAATAGAGCCCGACCGAAGGCCGATTTTTTACCGACACCCAAGCCGGATCCGGCTGCTCGGCTATATCCACAACCTTCGGCCGAAGCCGAAGGTTTATAATCCAAAAGTAATTTAGTTCTAAATTGGCTAAAATTGATTTTTTTGTAACGAGAAAAAGTGTAAACAACCTTATTGAATTACATAAAAACAGCCAATTTGTATAACACTTAGTTTAATAGAAACGGATAATATAGAAATAAACACAACGATTAAAAACAGATGGCTGCTTAAATCAATTGATATTGGACCTATACGAACTGATCGAAGCAGTGATTGCCTATATGCCTATGGAATTTTAAAAGTAGATAGCACAATCCTACGATAGTAAATATAAATGCTTGGTAAATGATTAAACGTTGCATTTTTACATAAAATTATGATAAAAATATTCGACGATAAATGTCGTGGCTGATATAGTGTTCATCGATTCAAGCAACTCATATACAATCAAGAGAATGTAAAAAAAAATGTATACATATATCATCGAATAAAAAATATTAAAAATGTACGTGTTTTTATTTTCGTTTTAATTATCCTGTAATATGATTTTTAGTTGCATCCTTTTTATTATTTAAATAAATGGTATGTCATCAATCTGAGGGCGTTAGTTTGTAATGAGATGAAAGTTTGTATATGAAATCTTGCCAAAGTCGAACTATAGCTTTATATATTTTATCTCATTAGTTTTTCCGTTACGTGGTAAGATTGTATTAACTACACGAATAAGATTGAGTGTGCACAAGCATGTGGATGCATCGCAAGCACTCTTTCGGCTCGGATTGGCTCAAAGCACTTGCAAACCGATACAAACCAAGGCAACCGCACGTTTGAATTTGTGATAGCTTGTTGAAGTTTGGCAAGCGCGGATGCGGCATAATATTCTTTGCATCATTCCACCGAGCGAGCGATTGCTAGACGTCATAACACTATTGTGCACGACCTCGTGGTCGATTTTAATTAAGTTAATTGGCGAATTATCGCCTAATGTAATAATGAAACACACTCGTTATCGTCTTTGAACTTTTTTAATTAACAACATTTATTTTTTAGTATTTGTTATAACTCTTCTATAAGTACTTGCATAGTAAAAAAATCTATTACGGTTCGATAGATAAACGAAAAACACTGACAAGTCTTTAGAAGCTCGTTAAGGAACCCCTTTTATTTTTCCCTTTTTTTCTTTAATATTAACTTACTTTAATACGGATATTTATGTACAATTTGTACAAAAATAAGTATGCAATTCTTATGCTTTAAGAGATAGATCATCGTGATAGGTAGCGATGGCCTGGTAGTATATTTTCGTTGTTACCATATCGGTACAGAAAAAAAAAAAAAAATAAGGACATTCATTTTCTTAATTACATTAATAAAGTCTAAATTATCATATCTTTTATGAGAAAAAGTTGAGGATCATGGATTAGGTATATTTACCTTAACGTAATATTTCCCATGGCACATATATGTTTGTCGAACATTTGCGAATAACATTCGTATTTGCGAATGTATAAAAACTCTATATTCGTTACATCATTACTATCTGTCAAAAAGAGTAAGCAAATATTGTGAGTTTTACATCATGTTCGACAGATGGCGCTAATGAAAGGTTTGATCATTTTTAGCAATATGAAAATTCTGTGTTTTAAATGTAGGAAATACAAATAAATAGTATTTATTATGGGGGTCTCTTTTATGGAAGTTAGAAAAAGTAATGTGGTGATTTCAGGGCTCGAGAGTTCCCAGTTTAGTAATTCCCTAATACTCGAAGGATTACCCCCTTCGAATATCCATAGGTAGGTCTTGATGTTCTTTTGTTCATAGTGAACAATGTAAACGTCGAAAATGTTTTGCATTTTTTAACGAAACTTATTTAGCGATTGCAACAGGCTTCCGTCATGACAGTTTAAACGACGATTCGTTGGTCGTATAAGAATGCAGCCCGTTTTCGGTGACTAACTGTTGTGACATCTGTTTATATTTCATTTCCACCAATTCACCATCATCATTGAGTCTCAACGTTCTCAATCTTCTATTTGGCATATTACTTATTTTATTTAATGCATATTCTATAAGTTCCTCAAGTGGTACCTTTAAAATCTTATGTCTTCTAAATACATTTGCCCAAGTTTTGTATAAAAATGAATGTGTAAAACCATCTGGAAACTCTCTTAACAATTCCTTCCACTTGATGTCACTCCAAAATTTATATGAAGATTCTTGTAACCTGAAATATACCAGTATTGTAAAATTATTAATTCAATTTTTTAGATGTAAAGGTCAAAACTGAGGTGGAAGCGATTTCGAAGATCATCAAAACAAATTAGGGAGGTTTTTTTAAACATCATTATGTTACAGCCACTATAAGCTTGATGATTCTTTTCTATAATAGATTCTTCAATCAAAACTTTTCCAAAAAATCAAAAATAGATTGTATGTTTTAAGGACTAAGGTTACAAATTTTTAATATGAAATTGCAGTTGGTTAGATGGTCTACAGATTATCTGTGAAATGATATTATTCAAGACGGAAATAAAAAATAAGTATTCATGGATTTTTTATAAAACCATTTCTATTAACATGTGCTCACTGCTAATGGTTGATTACATAAACAGAAGCAAGATATGACAATAAGTTGGTTTTGTATAAATGAAGTCACAAGATGGTGCTTCTGGACAAGATTTTGAGATATTGTACTATAGACAAATAGACTTATTCAACATACTTTTTGGCAATTTTTCTTCTAACTTTATTTACTTTTACATCCTTTTTAACGAATACTTGCACATGCAATTTATCGTACCAAAACTTCTGTAAATATATGTATTGTTGCTCCATATCTTCTTCAAGTTTTACCCACACAGATTTATCAAATCTTTTATACTTTAGTTCTTCTAAAGGAAGATCTGTGTGTTTCATTAGTTGTTTTAAAAACTTTGTTGCTAGTGGCAATTTCCATTTTATTCTTTTTCTATCTGGTTTCCCTGGAAATTAAAATATGGTTGTGAATTATTATACAAATTGTAAAAATAACAACCATAGTTTCCTTGATTATTATTATTATTTGATGTTAATTTCCATCAAAGGAGCTATTGGTCTTATATTTTATAATTATTTAAGAAATATAGAGAATTTCCAATGACATTAAATCAGCTGGCAGAATATTTGTTTGTCTCCAGATTTCAAGATTAAATGTGTACCAATTTAATACATGCATGCTGTTTTGTTTATAATTTTAAGTAACGTTATGTGGTCATTATGATTGTAACATATAGAGGTACATAAAAATAGAGGTATTTTGACTGAATTAGTATAATAAAGCTGATATATTTTATCCATATAAAAATGTCATATGCAATTCTGTATACCGATTATAAGAGTCTAGGATGATAATAATAATAAACAATGTTACACTCTATTAAACTTGATTAATAATAAATGATTCTGAGAACCTTACCATTTAACCATTCTGATAGTCTCTTGTAAATATTCCTAGGCTCTCGACCTAGCACTGTGGACAATATTGGCACAGCATTTCTGGCATTATGGTAGAAGCATACTTCCATAAGTTTTTCCTCTTCTAAAGTGTATTTCCTTTTCACTGGATTTCCATAATATTTTAATACATGCTGATAAACTTGATATAGGGTTCTTTCTAATCCCTTAGCTAAGTATGCAGTGACAAAACGTCTGACACACTCTTCACGGGTATGAGGATTTCTAGACTTATTTTTATTTTTCCACCGTGCAAAACATTCAGGTTTATCTGGTATACCTAAGACCTGCATTAATAATTAAACATTACAATGATAAATATGTAAAATGTCCAATAGTTGTATTTATAATGTGTTTTTTTTTATTTATTTTATTTACACTTAAAATGAACTGACCTATTAAATAGTAACAGTTTTTTTATAAATTGTTACAAAACATTTGTGTGTGCAATGAATCAATGTTTTGTAATTTTTGTAATAACATTCATTCTGTCTAGAAGAAACCTCATATAATTGAGTTTTATGAATGTCTGCTCTTTACTTCAGTTGCAAAGAATAGGTAAGATATAAACCTTTCTAAATTTTCGCCAATTGTTATGGATGTGATCACTTTCTTCTTTGGTAATTTTGCCTGTTTGAAAATTTTCAACTTCCCCATTATTGACTACCACAGGGCGTGTTAGACACTTGGACTGCTGATACCAAGGTTGTTCCCAGGTTATTTCCATATGTTGTAATTTCTCCATTAGGATCTGGAAAGTTTATATTAATTTAAAACATTTAGATATATTAAATTACAATAGGATAGGATAGAAGATACATACAAAGAGAAGATACAATTAATTATAAAGATACAACAAAGTTTTATACAATATATACAGCATAAAAAGTTTAGGTAACAGATAAGGGATGATAATGTTTTTTTTCTATATTTATAAGTGTAGGGAAAATATTATTAAACGTCCCAATTTTGACGTGGTAATATTTTGTTTATTGGAATAGTTTGATTTCATCAAAATTGATCCATCTACTTCTTATCTAAATAATAAATGTCGAGGCATTTTTAATTAGATGCTAGTAATAATTGATATATCATGCTTTACCTCTATAAATTCGTCGTCTTGTGCTTGAATATAGTCAACATACATCAAAATTGTTTCCATAGCTGCTGGATCCGTAATATCCTCTATACTATTTACTACTTCAGATAAATCCATGTTTACTGTATCCAAGATTTTCTATGTGATTAATTGCAAATGCATGCGTACATAACGTGGTTGTCGGAACAATATCACAGTTGAAGATATTTTATTTTGAGCGGGAAACATAATTCAAAATTATTTTTGAAAATGTCTCATGTCTTATACATAACAAATAAGTGTTAATAATTTCAAAATTCACTCCAAATTGGTTGTGGCTGCTCTTCTACCGCAAAGCCTATTAAATGATGGTATACGAATTATAACTTTTACTTAAATATCTAAAATTCTAAGAAGTTTATCAACTGGTTTAGGTTATACCCCACACTTCGAACTTCAAATCTTTAAAATATTAAGCGTTATCACATTCTGACAAATGACAGTCTGAACAGTGACAGTGAAAATGTGACATTGTCTTTCATTTGCATTTATATGACATTGATGGTATGTTGCCATTCTTAGTTTTGAGATTCACATTTGCTTTGCTTCCTTTATTTTTAATGCAATTTTGGTAAAAACACAATATTAAATAATTAAATATTTTAATATATTTTTTTAATATTTTGGTTAAAACATTTAAGGAGTAGCGTGCTGCCTGAGTGTGGGTTTTGGGTCGCGGCGCGTGTGGATTTTGGGTCGCGTCTGTTCGGGGAGTTTACATAGTGGTCATACTACCCCTGTAATCTCATTTAGTAATAATAAAACATTGATTTTATTATTACTAAATAAATAATAAAACATTGATTAAATAATAAAACATTGATTAATATTTAATATTGTAAATAAAGTTCCCGTCAGCTTACAGTGGGTGCTGTTGGATGAAATGCAGTCAGTTTGTTCCTTGGATATTCAGAGATGTGGGGACGTTCTTCCTCGAAGCTCCTACGGCATGAAGCGATTCGCTATCAGTATGTCAGGGACGTCTCTCTTTTAGTTCAGTAAATGCAATGCGGGTTTTAGCATAATTAGTGTCCTGGGTCAGAAAATAACGCCAAGTCTTATCAACTAAAATTTAAACAAGAAATAGATAATGTGGTTCTCTATGGTCTGTGATTCCCGGCAAGATTCTCCGATTAAACCGATTGAACACTATGCTATATTCGTCAACCACAATAATTATTTCGCCATTTTTAGGAAATGTATCAGTATCTAGGACGGACGCCATTAGCGAGCGGATGGAAGATTTATTTTACCAATTATGTGTCCTTTACAGCTTCTCCGGTTTTTTATATAAGAAAGGAAGGAAGACCTTTTCCTGCCAGCCAGGCTTAGTTGCCTATTACCGAATTCCTTGACCTTCCTCTTTCGCTAGATGGAGAGACGGTTGTGGATCCAACTAATACTAAAGTATTGGCCTTCCACCTCTTGTTAAATAGATGTAATAGTAGATGACTCAACTTCTTACAGTGGGATAATAAGATGCCTGCAGCACTTCTGTTTTTCGATGCTAATTTATGCTATTTTTTATAGTGGGTAATCCTCATGGATACCCAGTCGCTCGTGGATGCAGCTGGGTTATGCCAGAGTCTTACCGGCTAAACCCCCACTGTGTTTTCTTCTCGCACCGTACGGCGGGAACACGGGTTTTCGGTCATAGACGGATTGCTAAATCTTTTTATAATCTAACTTGCTAATTTTTTCCTTTGTTAGACTTCAAAATTTATCCTATTAATTTAATTTAATCATAAGTGTTTGCTCTGAAACAATGATGGTGTTTTGTTCTGAGCCTACAGTTCGTATTTAAGTATACTCGTATATTTTCACAACTTCGGTGGCGTACTTCGAAGCTTCGAAAACTCGATTATAGATAATGACTCGATTCCGTAAGTCGATTGTATGCGAACTTCCTTTGGCTGTAAAATATATTATGCCACAGCCTTCAGATAGAAGGGCTAGAAAAACTTCACAATAACCTTATTTTGTTGAAACACAAATAAAAAGTAGTGAAAAACAAAATGTTTATTACATATTTAGCCACATTCTTTACATTTTACATTGTTACATGAATAGTTTTAAGCTTTAATTTATTGCCATTATTTCATTGGCACGATTTGTTAGGTACTGTGTTACTACGCATCGCTAAATAAATTTACTTCATGTATGAGTAATATGAAACTCATTTACCTTTTTGTTTATGTTACTTTTACAAAACAGCACTTTGAATAGTAAGCTTTAGTAATATATTAATCGGATTACTTAAGACTTTTGTGATTCTGCAGACGAAATCAAATGGAATAGAAAAAGAAACTATGTTTGTGTCACACGATAAGAATATTAACAAAAAAAAGTTTCAAAAGCCGAATATTTTGAGAAGGAAATCTAAAAATCATCCAGTGAAGCTGACAATCACGGCGGGACCTTGTGAATCTTCAGAGGCGAAATCGTTTATCAGTCCCATATGCGCGAACGAATCAAAAATTTGTGAAGTTCAAGGAGGCAAAATTATTAAGCGCAAAAACATAAAGCCCGGGGAGAGTGCGAAGAAGCTACCGCTGAGAACTAGATCAGAGGATATTATACCATATGAAGTCCAAATCAGTACAGTTGAATCCAGTAAGATTGAGATTAATGTAAGAAATAATTTGCAGTCGCTTGGAGCCAGCACACACATTGCCAGTAAGTTGCAATATTTTCTTTAAGTAGTCAATAGTTGTAATAAGTAGTTAAAAACATGTATGTAAATTTTGTTTCTCACTGGGTGTGCAAATAGTGTATTGTATTTATGAGATACTTTTGAAGTGTCTAAAGATGATTTCTAATAATGTAACAATTGAATTTGAACATTGTGATTTTCTCATTAATATTAATTTAATTTGAAATTGTGAGATTTACACACCGATTTACATTAACCTATTTTAATGTCATAATCATCATTTACCTTTTATTTCACTTAAAATTTAATTGTATGTAAATGTACAATTTTACATCACACTGTTATTGCATCTAATATACATAATGATTATACAGGGCACCTTGTAATTTTTGAAATCAGTTGTATAATAATGACTGTTTTTACTTAGAGGTAATTATTATTGTCCTCTAAGTAAATTCATTTACATGAATGTTCAAAACATATGTTAGTAAAATATTTTTAAAAGCTATTTATGGTGGCTTATATTTTAATATTATATTATAGTTATGTAACATAACATGTAAACCTTATTTGAAAATAGCATTGCACTGCCTGTGTTTGCTTATCTTCCAAATTATTGATGTTACGTGTGCTGTCACTTTTAAAAACCAGACATATCCTGTCCATGTTTATGAAACATTTAAATAGTTTGGTTGGTTTTCTAATCTTATTCCAATTTTAATTTTCTTTACTTGTTGTATATTTCTTAGATAGCCCCTCTTTTCGGAGGTTCTCTGTGTGGCTTTAGTACATATAAAACCTACACCCCTATTCATAAGAAATCCCCAAGATAATCACCATTGTCAGAAGTAGTAAAGTAGTTGAAATAGTAGTTTGCATACGAAATACAAGTTACTAATGATCATTCGTTCAACTCTCAACCATGCCTGTTGCATTAAGCTCAATACCTACTAAGATCAATTGTGCTTTGCCATAAATAATCATATTTTTCTACACAATATTCTGATAGTTAAGGCCCTTTTGCAACAGTGTGCATCTACCACATTTACTGTCTATAGATATAAACAGAGCTCAACTCTAGGTGTTGGCTGCAATGTACACAACCTCTAATATATGCTACATTTAATACTATATAGCAAAAACAATTTAATTCTTTAAAGTTTAAATAATTAAATAATGGTATTTAAATTTCTGTGTTTCGAACTATAATTTGATTTACCTGTAATTTTTCCAGAATGAATATGAAGTATATTGTATGGTAATATTATTTCAAAAGAATTGAAATTATTTATGTTTATTTTTTTGTCGTCTTTTTCTAAAACTTCTACTTTTAATATATGTGTATTCTGCAGGTAATGCAGAAACTGAAGATCACAGCCCACTTAATGTTAATTCTTTTCTTGTGAGTGGATCAGATGGAGAGGTAAACTATATTTTCAGTATCATTATCATTTAAGTTATGACATTGAAAACTGTTTTGTTGAGTTATAAAAATAAAGTTATGTATCTACACAGATAACAGATTATATGAATAACAATTTTATATTACTTTATCTAATCTTAGCAAACCAAAAGGTTATGGTAAATAAGTAATTATAGATACATTTAAATGGTTTTCTTTTTCAGGGTATAACTTTGCTTGACAATGACTTGACCAAAATTGTTGATGGACGGCAAAAATGGTGCTTTGATTTTATTAATTCACCAAAACTCATTTTGGAGGAATGTAAGTTTTTTAGCTATGTAGATCTACTTGCTGATTTTATTTTACCGAAAGTTATGGTTAAAAAATCTTTATGGAATAAAGGTCAGTCCTATGTAAATGCTAAGAATTTCATTCCCACATACTAAATTTAAATTATTAAGTATTTTTTTAAATATGGAAGTGACAAACAAGCATGCAGTTTACCTGATTGCCAGTGGTCACGGCCACAGATGCATTGCTACCCACAAGGACTAAGTTGGAACCCCTAAGATAAGTATGTCTCCCTTACTACGCCTTTCAGACCAGAACACAGCTATGCATAACACTGCAATTATTTGACAGAAATAAAATTAGCAGTGTTACTTCTTGGGTTGGACACACAAGCTCATACTATCATACAAAGGTAGTAAAATTTTTT
>DWLI01000492.1:0-21220 GCA_018249915.1 Cecropterus dorantes dorantes | reverse complement strand
AAAGTATGTAGTATTGTCACTAAAATAGTCGCCATCTTTAAATAATGTAAAATATCAAAATAATAAGAAGCCTATAAATTGACCAGGTAAATATGCTATATTCATGCAATATTTCATCTAAATCGGACCAGTGGTTCTTGCGTGATTAACACACAGACACACACCATCTCAATTTTATATATTACTATATTTTTTTAATCAATTTAATTGTAGGTTTTAAAGTTATATTTAGAAATAACATAAAATTATAATTATGTTCAGTTTCAACCATAATTATAATATTGATACGTTGACAAAGTCGGGCGCGAGTGAACTCGTTTAACCGGTTTAATTTTTAAATTGAACTGAATTTTGATAGGCTCCTAATAAGCAATGAATAGAATAATGAATTGAATCATATTTTGCTAATAATTGTTTTAATAATAACTTACATAGACTAGGGTTTATATTTCTAACATTGTACATTTTACCTCTTTACATTTACTCAGGGTATAAATCAGTTGAAAATGTATATCTATTTTTTGGCTAAAGTCGAAATACTGCAGGCCCTGTGTTGGACAAATCAAAAACACGATATATAGATCAGCGACAGTGATTAAATTTATCTTATAAAGCTATTCTTTTTAATTTCTATGTTATATTATTATTAGTGACAATACGGTCATGTTATTATTTTAATTGGTGTCGTAATGTATCTGCTCGAATGCAGACGTATCCAGAAAATAGGACCGCCAAAATAAAAAACACCGGCTTTGGGTTTTGACAAGCACAATTTTAAAATTTTTAATACAGTCATGCATGCTTTAAACCGTATAAACAGAAAAATGCTCTATATTTAAGTAACTACAATACGCACTTTGAAATATGGTCTAAGCACGCTACAAAATCAAGTTTTTAGACGAGTAGTTTTCACATTAGTACATTTCCAAACTTATAGTACATTTTATGACTGCGTATTAGTTGAATCCTGAATATAATTTTATTACGCGGTTACGAATACGTATTAAAGAGTTACGTAATTAATAAACCTATAACGTGTGATACCTATAAAAAGCTAGTGTTTCTAAGCGAATTATATTTAATTATTACAATGTATTGTGGATGATATATGTCGAATACAATGAGGAAAAATCTGTGCCATTTTAATCCAATCTACTTCCCCGCTAAACACCAATATAAATAACAGGTTAGCTAAAATTAAATTTGCCAATTATAGTAGGTATTCACGAATATATGAACAGATAGCTTAATTTTTACTTCATCAAAGTAATTAAAAAAAACATTTGAAACAAACATATTCATTATGAAAAATAATATGTCTAGTAGGTTTTTGGATATGGGGTAAATTCAGTAAACACCTTTCTAGAATGCTTGCTATGCCTGAAATGCTTGCTAGAATTATAGAAAATTTATCAATAAAATAAATGATTATAGGAATATAATAGGAATAGCAAACACCAATAATATGAATTTTAAACTCATGTTTCATCACATAAACGTGGCCTGTGGTACATAAAGCCAGGATCACCACAGCGCCTACGTCTATTTGACAGCAGCAATGTTCAGTTATACATAAATACTTGCTGGCTACCTTTCAGGTAAAACAAAACATTTTTAATACAATTCCTTTAAAAGCCTTTAATTTGAAATATAAAAAACAGCAATTAATAGAAGCATGTTAGATATATAACATATATCATAAATATATTTTCATTTTCAAATGAGCTTATCCGCACTGTGGAGGTCACTAAAATCGTTTCAGATTCAAAAATACCCAAAAAGTAACCACATCATGTTGCGTATCGATAAGTATGTAACAATACCACCGTGAAGTGGGCAGGCAGGCGGACTCTGGGACAAAGATCGTGTGTTAATTCGGTTCGTATAGACCCAGGGGCGCGGGGCCGGGGTTAGTAAACATAATCATGCCCCCTACCCTCTCTACAATTTAGTAGCTAAATGGGAATGAAGAGTGCCCCGCACTCCCCCCGATCCGTCTGACCCCCAAACGCCCACGCATTTTATTATATACAACACATATTGAAATTGCTCACGCTCATTTTTTACACAGTTCGCCCTAGACAACTTTCTATTGTGGGATGAGCTCGTCTCGCTTGACTTATTCATTGTCTAAGTATTTTAATGCAACATGTTTTATTTCACTAGCCTATGCCTGCATCTTTGTTTTTGAATGATTGATCATTTCTTTTTGCTACTCACTAAAGAGTCTAAAGTTTCATATACGATTCGTGGTTCTTATTTTCATTTGCCATTCGTCTTATTATTATTAGTGTAATTAACGAGTCATAACTAACTTTCATAAACGAAACTGTTAAGTTTATTTATATATTACGAATCCGATATTAAATAGAGGTACTTTCGTTAAAATCGGTCCGGAAATTTTGTGATTACTCGTTTTAACCGGAAAATAATGAATCCATTTAACATTGAAATAGATAAAAATAGGATAGATATTCAATAATCAAATCTCATTCTGACGCGCAACAATTCTTTATTACTTGTTGTGGGCGTGTTTTTTTTCGTTTGTCTATTAATAAAAAAAGCCCGCGAGACATCAATACTCGGTGAGTCGTATTCTAAACTCCTTAACAAGATGCCTCCCTGCCTCCCCGCGACCCCCTAATATCGACCGTGGCGCCCTCATCTCGCAGGTACACACAACACTTATCCCGGTTTTAATTGTCGCCACGCGCGGATGACCCTCGCCTCAAACTCGATACTCATCACCGTTACGCGGCCTGCCAACAGACAACTCATTTGAATAATGTCTACCAACTTAATTTTATATTCCGTTTTTGTACGTATACCTAGCTAATTAAATAGTCTGTTGTACGTTAAAATTATTCCAAGGACCGAAATTATTACATAGCTTTTTTAGTGTAGATGCTCACCGTCGAGTCGCTCGCGCGACGCAATTTCAAATTGAGCTTCATAAAACATTCCTTCGCCATACTAAAATTTTATTATCCAATACTATTCACTTAACGGTATAAGTGCAGAGGTGGTTTGCAAGATAATTGAATAATATTGCAAACATTCATTAACACAGAATTATTAGATGTTGAACTAAGTATTGCTCTAAATAATGTATTCATTATATATATAAGTACAATAATACATGGAGATGATATATTTTACGCAATCATCAACGCATACTAATCCACTGGCTGGCATAGCTTCCTCATAGAATGACCATTTAGTATCGAACACACATTAATGGAGTGAGCCTTCTATGACTCTATTTAAACGATAGCATAATGCACTTCGCCAGCAAAGTGCGAATTGGTATAATTTACGCACGTTTTGGATATTAAGTAGACGATCAGGCTAATAGATTGCCTCATTTTGTTTTCCTTATGTCATTTTAGCAAGTAATGATTAATTTCAAACATGATCAACGTACAATATTATGATGTTACCCTTTCCAAAAAGCATGTCACTTGCTCAATGCCACGGGCGCGTTGACTAGTTGACGTATCGTTGAAACGTATGATTTAATCAGCGGACCGATAAGGGATCGGTTTATAACTTTCTGTGTTTATTACGCAAGCATTGTGTAATTCTTGCCTCATACGAGTCCACTTGATTACTGCAATATTCAACATTACCGAGGGCCTGACCATACAGATTCGCAATAGCGGTTCTTATAAGATCAAAGATTACTTTTACAGTACATTAAATGCATGTAAATGAAATCTCGTTGCCTTTTAAAGGGTGAAGAGTAGAGCTCTTTGTAGTTCATCCCTTAACAACACCACCGGTACATTTATTATTGACTTATAACGGCAAAGTTACTGCTGTATTCTACTGTGTCTGGTTTGAAGGTTGTGTTAAGTGAGAAACCTAACAAAGAACCCCTCATTTCTTTGTCTTCAGGGAAAGTAACACTAATCTCAGGTAATATTCCAATTCTATCTGGGGTTGATTATAGATGTAAATGGGCGGCAGTTGTAACTTACCTTTAGCTGGACTGCTCTCTCGTTTGTTACCTCTGTATGTAACCGCCAAATCGTTTCAATATTTGGCAAAAAAGTTTATGAAATATAGTTTCACAAATAATTCGTTTCATACAATTTGTCACTTTTTTTTTTAACTTTCATCATTTACGTAGTTAATCGTACGTGTAATCTTTCTATGACAACTTTGGAGAATTAACCACTAAACGTTATATGCAAATACGTGCTAATAAAATGGCTTAAGAATATAAATTGAATATATATATATTTCTTAATTTGTTGTTGTTTTTAATACCAATGAGCAGCGTTACAATTAATGTTAAAGAAACTGTCCGTATGTATTTTCGAAGTTTATCCGACAATGAATTGCGCTACTGACCATATATATAATCATATGGTTATTAACGTTGCATACTAATGTCTGTACTACTTTATGTACTTTTAACTATGATCTAAGTACCACTAACTATTCCTAGCATTCGTCATCGTCGCTGTGACATTATGATAATTACTGGGGTTGTATTAGGGGCTCCTCACATATATCCATACTAAAACAATTCGTGCAGCTGCGAATGCGTATAAAGTTGTTATGACCGAACCATAACACTTTTGAATCTGATTACGCGGCGATAAATATGGGAAAACCCTTAACACCGATATTATGTAACCAATGGATACCTCCCTCCGTCATACATGGTACGAATAACATTTCCCTTCAAATAAATATATTATCACATTGTATACATATTGACGCTATAGCACTCTAGCACTATTCAAACTTGTTGTCAGTTTATTTGTACCAACGCGTTTACCTCATGATCGCGCCGGTATGTGATATTTCACACTTTCTTTTCACTAGCCTGAGCGAATGGTCTGTTTTAAAATTTAGATCTGTCGTCATTTACATAGACTAAAATGTGAAAAAATGTTAACCCACAAAGAAAATAAAACTGTTTTTGAGGTACAAATAAAAGTCTTGTTAGTTCCGAATCGCCTAGATATTGTGTGTGAGTGTGCCAGTAATGCTAAGGCCGGGGTTAACGTTAGCTCGTTTCCCATGGAGGACCTAACGAGGTGCACAAACATCTTGACGGCGCACGCTCCACGAGCGGCACCGTTGGTGACGTCACCGCTGGCGTCGCTGCTGGCGCGGGCACGTGGAGTCGCGGCCGCCGCGGGCGCATCGAAAGTGAGACCGCGGGCGGGTCGCGCGGGGCGGCCGCCGGGTCGACGACCCCCGCGCATCCAACCGATCCGCACTTGTACAACACCGTCACATTGTTTCAATATCCGTACCCCGCACTCGAGCTAGCTACACGGCAACACTCGAAATGGCCGATCTAGTATTGTCTATGTATATTCAGTAGGTGAAGATCGACTGTGTATGATCTTAATTAACGTGGAATCGACGACGCTGATTGTTGACAAATAGTATTATTATGTGAACATGTCATTAGAACAAACGTGTAAAAAACATAATATTTGAACGGAAAATATGTTAACCGAATAGCGACGATATTTTATATATCATTGCTATTAGGTTCTTCACAATACATATCTAAAACAAAAACAATACATCTTTAAAGCCTTCTCAAACTATAAGCTTTAAGTATACTTATTCGATTACTATTCTCTTGTTAACGCGACAAACCAATGTTTTATCGTTCGAGTCAATATAATACTGTTTACTGTTTGAAATGTTGTACTACCAGCTAGCGACATTAATAGAGAAACCTATACAAACGTAGTGAATAGGTGTTTCTTGCAATTATCCAGCGGAAGTGAACAGCTGAAGCGAGTATCCGCTTGGTCCTCGTTCTGTTACTGCCGTAATCATTCCTAGTGGCGCGGTGACATCCGCATTAGTTTTACGTTAATTTTAGGGGTCCGTATATTATTAGCAAATCCATTCGTAATAATAACATAACATAATAAATATCATCATAAATATTGTCAAAGACTTTGGGAGGGTCTATCATTTTTTTATGTTTATCAGATTGAAATAGCAGTAACCACTTACCATCAGGACTGCATCTCCTACCTACCCCCCATGGACATCTGGACGTCTATCTGTAAGCAACTTAAATAGAACCGGGGTTCTATCTGAAGTCGATCACAGATGCATTACTACGCCCGAGGACTAATATGATCGCCTCATTTATAAGGTTATACATTAATTAATGGTTTATTTATAATGTCCGAGTTATACAGCAAAAATTCCATATTGGCACGCTTTCTTGACCTATTTTCTTATGGTTTGCCAACTATCAAAGTAGTTCTACAAACGTTTGTTATGTTGGATGTCGATTATATCAAGCTGGAATTATTGGTATTGAACTAAGTCAATCTTGAGTATTTGAAAGTAAAAAGTAAGTTAAGAAAAGTATAATTATTTTGAATGTATGGTCATGTTGCGGCACAGGGCACCTAAACAGTCGATATAAACCAGTTGAAACGCTACAAAAAATGTGTGTGAACGAAACCGCAGGCGGGGGCTTGTTTACGGGTTGGATAAAGTCCATTTTTTGTCGATATTTAAAGCTACGCGGTGGGCTACCGATCATTCTTCTTCAATACCCCTTATTCCTTATGCCGCAACTCTTTTTCACACGATTAATAAAAAAAATCAAGTATTGATAACCAGTTTGTCCATTTCGTCGCGTTGTATCGGGATTAGAAGTCAGTTTGACGCGATAATCGTTGAAGAGGAAATCGAATGAATTAAATAGAATTTATTATACAACGCCAATACGATCATAGCACGAATTTATCGAACACTGACCGTTCGAGTAGGTATTGCGTTTGGACGCGAAGGTCACGCGATTTGAGGCTCTACAGGTGCCGCCGTTATCCGCTCCATATACCGCGCGGATGTCGCACCCACGACATTTTGGTATATATGAATGAGCGCGTACGATCGTACGTTTGTACGCACGCGATGCGGCGCGTGTTCTTGCGCCGTCGCATATGCGCCCCTTCACTTTTTCCCGCCTGTTTGTTTGTAAATTCCACTAAGAGCACATAAATAATTTTCAAGATCATATGCTTGTTTGTACGAGAAAATAAAACATAATAAACGGCGCGGTTTTTATTCGCAAACTGTATGCGGAAACGCTGGCTAAACCACGGAGACCCGTCGGAAGCGAGTTGTTTCTTTTGCAAACCCCAAGCGTGAACGGGCGTAAAAATTATATGCTCTGTGATTTTATACAAATAAATATTATAAGATAATTTAGCATTGGATTTTCGTTTCCATTTTAAAATGGCTACCATCCAGTTTTGCTTTTGGGTATAGGTCTCTCCCCCATACGAGGCACGAAGTAGACGTCACAACGATACTCCAATGCTGATTGGTGCAAGAATTGACGAAAGATTTTTATTTCATGAAATATCTGTGTGTGGTACGGCACACGTTTAACTCGTAACACATATAAATGGAATTGTTTTTTTTTATAGTTTAATATAGGTTGAAAAACTTGTACCACCTTATTTTATTATGTGATCAACATTTCCTTAAAAAAAATAGTATTATATTTCTTATCGTTTTATTGAATTCTACTTAGGTACACCAACCGAATATTATTGAAGACTGTACAACATTAATAGTATCTCAGTCTTCCACTTTGCATTCATCATTCACCCTCGTGGGCACGGCGGGCCAGCGGTGAATGAGCGTACGGTCGGCGATCTTATACATTCGTGCGTACGATGTTGATAGGTGGATACAAATACCACTATATATACGCTCCTCAAATACCACTGTTGTTTTTGTATACAATTTTTTATATATATTTTATTGGAACAGACATTGCGAAACTTTCACCTTCACGATCAACTATCGTATCGTGTACTCAAATTATAAGCACTAACATTCATACGTTAAATCTTTATTTGAACTATTACTTGTTAATTATTTATAAAGTAGACATGTACATAACTCTGTATCAGATTAGTTTTGAAAGGTGTATTAAAATGCTAGGTGCTTAGGTGTCAATGTTAGGTAATTATTAATTAGGTGTATTAAAACTATTACTTGTTAATTATTTATTTAAAGTAGGCGTGTACATAATTATGTATCAAGTCAGTTTCAAAAGGTGTATTAAAATGCTTCGCGCAATTACCACGTTTATGTTTCTATTAATAAATAAGAAAGGAAAGAAGCATCATACTAATGTTTACCCGTTAGCTCTACATATTTTTCTAACCCTTTAACGCTTGCGAGCGTTTTAGATACCTGTTACTTGACGCATAAGGATCCATATGTCGTGTCCACGGCGCGTCCCGTAGAATCTTGTTAAAGTGAGTCGACATCGTGTCATTAGAGGGCGTGAATATTTAAATAGATACGGCGGCGCGGCCGCGGCTTCACCGCTCAGCTCGGGGGTTACGAGGCGGCCGGGATTACTTTATCATTGGATTAATACTCCTTGCTGATGAAAAAGGTTACAAAACGCCTGTACTCCGACATTTGGAGAGACATGGCCTCGAACCCGTGTTTATAGTGGGTTATTATGAAAGGAGCGCGGATTTTGCGTTGCCCTGGCAACTCGTGGCCAAACTATGGTGGATTATGTGATATGGATAGATTCGTAATCGATTAATGTACCATGGACGTCAAATGTACTGCCTTATCGAATGTGTTAATCTCTGTAAAAATATTATTTCGTCCCATATTGTATGAGCGTCCATGTTTATGTATTGACATTTTTTAAGTTAGATACATAAAGTGTTGATAACATTGTAATACAAAATCTTAAATCAAGGGGACAACGAATTCACGTTTAGAACGTATTGTTATTCCGAGCGTTACGCAATCAAGTGGGGTCATTCGATGCGCGCCCAAAAGTCTCACCCGCGAACTGGAGAACAGTCATATCCTATCGATTTGTTAAGATGGCGTACGCGGGGTGGGGTGTGGGCGGGTGTCGGGGTGTGGGCCGCCGCAGCCTCCGCTCGGCGCAACGTGCAGCTTGCACCTGCCCGTGTCGTGGCCGTAACCGCCGCGACACACTAGCGACACCGTCGACACCGCCGACACCGCCGACCCCGTACCATCTAGTGGCCGGCGTACAATGCGGAGTGCGATGTACGAAATGTATCGGCGGCTTCCAATCTACGTATGTAAATCTGCAAGTTACCTACGCCGGGGTTGTTTCGTTTTACGTAACGTTTGTTGTCCTCGAATGAAATGTTACAAAACCTTCATGTTTCTTAAAATGAGATGTTTGGTAATCTTGAAACAAAACTCTTCTTATATTTTGATGTACTCAGCACCAATTGTTTAATATGTATGTAATCTATAATGTTACAAAAGATACGTAAAAACATAATTAAACATTAAATTATTTACTGCATATTTCCATGTAATTGCAGCAGGATTTTACATAACAGATGTGATCTTGACCTACTCGACTAACAAAAATACATATAAGTAATTAAAGATTTCTATACATTATAATATCTTTATTAATTCTAATAGAACTGGTTTGAAACGTACTGGTATTTTTGACCGATACATTAACTGCCAAGGAGCACGTCGTTACCTAATAATTTTAAAATAGTCTCAGCAATATCTTACGATAACGTCAAAGTCTGATGATTATCATAATTGATAGCGTCTCGTTGAGCTAGTCTAAAATACGGCATTTTAATAACACTGCAATTTACCACGCAATTCAATGTTTTACGATCTCAATCTAAGTGTACAGCTGATAAAGTTATCCGCGACAGACAACTCATCGAATGTGGAATGCGAATCGGATTATGTCTACCATTGCATGCTTTCGTTGTGTGAACTGTCGCGGTGAGTGTGATCATGCAAAAATGCGACGTGAACGTGTTTGTATGCAAGGTACACGAGCATATCTTGATAGCCTCTACGATATATATTTCCGGATTCATCTGTGCACTCAACATGTTTTAAATAAATTAAATATGTATTACTTGTGTTAACTTCAAGCTACTGAACGTAACTATGATGTACAGACCCCACATGTATTGTTTTAGCATCTGAAAATTTTCAATGTTGAGAAATATACATGTAACACGTACACACTACGAATAACAATGAGCTGAAATATTTAGGTCGATTAAAATATTTTGCATCAAAAATCATTGGTGAAATCATAGTTTACAATTTACACCCAACTTCTACGTATATATGCCTCGTAAAAGTATCCAATATTCTTGCAGCTACATAAGACTGTTACTGTTGCTGGAAAGATGCTTCCTTCTAACACTAAGTCGAAACAGTAAGTTTAGAAAGACTGGATATATGTTCCAATTGTACAGACAAAAATCAACATAGGCAATATAAGCACAAAACCAAGCTAAACTAATTTCGAAATTCACCAATAATTCTCAGCAGCATCAAGATCAACTAAAATAAATAATTACAACTGAGATCCCTGTATCCCACCATAAACAGGTCAAAACAACAGCAAACATCGCGTCTACACTACCCTAATCGCCGCAGACATCGCAAAGCGCGCCTCCCACGACAGCGATTGTCCTTAGGTACCGTCTGCATTTCTCTCAAGGTCGTCAGTGAATCCCTCGAGATTGAATGTAGTTCACTACTTCTCGTAAACTCAGGCTTCAGTTGATAAGCTTCTAAAAGAACAACACGCTACCCGCTAAACCCTTATAACTCCCTATAACAAATATCTGTCACATATTACCTAGTGTGTTATTCTAGAGATGATAGCATCATTATACTGAAGACATTCTTTGAAATATCTCCAGCTCTACTTGTACCATTAGTGTAAATTACTTTTCATAGCGTTAATGAAACTTTTATGAAAAAGACGTGTGTTTTCTTTCACCGCTTCGTCTTCATAAACGAAAACACCTTACGAAGCCGGTCTTTATCGTAGAAAACTTAAAATAAGATATTTTTTATGGTTTACGTTACGTCTATAGTAAACCTCGATAACAAAGGTCATCATAGCAAAATAAACACCACGCCTGTAGATAGTCTACGTTCACGAATCTCGGCAGACATCGAAAGGCGCGCCTCTTAACCGCGATTCTGCCCTTGATTACCGTCGGCATTTCTCTCAAGGTCGTCCTAAGCCCTCCGGGGTGGATCGTGGCGCAGCGCTGGAGCATGCTCTAGATATAACAAAGGATCAAACTGCCCTTATAGGCCAACGGCTATTGTCATGAGTAAAAAATACTAAACATACTTCCCCACCTTACGATTACAATTTCAAAAAGACTAAAAGGTTTTAAAGCAATTTGATTATATCAATCAGCCATAACTTTGTGTTTTCAAATTCCTTTGATTTTACGGAATTTAACATACATATTTCGTATGAAGAATTATTTACCGTTGAAAGAAGACACCTTGAAATCTACATGTTTGAAAGATCTCCTAATTAGAATTAGAGCCCAACAATGAGTTGATTATCTATACTTCTACACTAATATTTAATAGAGTTTGTTTGGTTGAACGGCTTATCTTAGGAACTACTGGGTCGAATTTAAAAATTATCTTTGTGTTTAGTAGTAAATTTGTCGAGGAAGGCTCATAGGCGATCACAATATGTTTATGTGTTGTTTTTTTTTTTTCTTATATAATAGCGTGTGAAACCGCGGAGCACAGCCAGTCAAAAATAATCCTCTCACAATCACTAAATGCCTCGTATTTACACTTAGCTGTGACAATCAAAAAAGGTAAGCCACATCTTCAGGCAACATGCCAAAAAATAGTCCTTAATCTGCCGTCGCATTAACGTTGTATTGTAAGAAGATTTTTTGTTTCTTTTTGACAACGGAATATTTTTAGAAAGAAGGTACACCAAAGTTTGTGGTATATTAAACTTTGGTACCAACAAAGTTTTGTCAGGAAGTTATTAATTACTTAATTCATCGTGAAACAAATACAACAAAACCCCGGACCAGAGAGAAATGTTTTAAAATCAGGTTAAATATAATTTTTATCGGCAGCAAAAAGAAAGTTTGGTATAATAACACAGCGTATTATTTTAAGTATCACTGCCTAAAATTTCAGATTTTTAAACCTAGTAGATTAGCACACTACTCCGCTCTGGAACGTGGGATGACAGAACCACGCGTATCGTTACATGGGCGCAGATTTGCGTTACCACGCGGCAAAATCTGCAGTACGTTTTGTACGTACGTACAGCCTTCGTTCAACATTAAAAAAACACGCTCCGGTGTTACGCAGCCTGGTGCGGAGCAGCAATATTCGCCTTATAATTGACACAATGAGGACTCATTTTATGACTTTGGAAGTTCATAATATATCTCACTAGATGTCCAGTGTTACGATGCAATACAACGCATTTAATGTAGTGAGCAACCTGTCACCCTAAATGTAAACTACCACCAGACCTTCAGTCACCATCATCAAACCATCTTAATATGAAATGGTTATCAAGTTTATATGCGTAATAAAATTTCGACAACCAGATTTGATGGGCAGTCGACAGCCAGAGAGCAGTGGAACCATAATGATAATAATAAAAGCTTACAATAAAGGACTTTGATTAAGTTGACCAACGGGACATTCCGAAAGTTATTGTTGGGGCAGGTCGTGGTCCAGGCGGGCGCTGAGCGTTTATTCACGTTTATTTTGCGTTAAATAAATTTCATACGGCGGTGCACCGGCGGCCCACAATGTTGAGCTAGGTTGCGGTTCGTGTGTGCGAACCATGTAAACATTTCACCACTAAAGGGTACACACACATTTTGGAGCCAACTTTTGTTCAAACAAAAATTTGATTTCGTTCGACACGTGAACGTACTTACTTTGGCTTTATAGTCATGCACTTTTGATGTGTATGCAAGTAACGAAAGTTGCGAAGTCTATTTATAATTTAAATGATATAGTTTCCATCGTGTACTTGTTTGTACGAAGCAACAATAAAAAGAAATATTTTTCAAGTTCTCTTTTTTATATGTACCAAATACTGGACACAAATAAAAATAGAGATACATGTTGAAATTATATAAACCATGTAAGCGAAGTCAGGGACGTATTCTCGTGGGATTACGTATCTCGTGGGATAAACGTCTCCCGTGTGTCCTAATCATATTCAGTAAAAGTCGTATGAATTATTGCGCCGATTAATAATAAACCAATTTGTCAGAATCAAGACCAATTTACGATCTGCAATGAGTGTGCAAATGACTTAAGATGGTAAATGTACCAATTACCAGGGCATTTACTAAACAATATTGTACAGGCTTTTATTACATTGTTTAGCTTTTAATTCAGTGGCCTGAAGTAATTTCTTAACAAAGAAATATATGATCAGTAAACGAAGAAATCTTATTATCTAAGCATTTTATGTAGTCCTAGATAAACGGCTTTTAATAGATTATACCTAGATTATATCAAAATATAAGAACGATACTAAAACCTTTGTTCTCGTGGAATTAGTTAATTGGATGACTTGAAATAAACGCACAACAAAGAAAAATTAGATTGAACTATTTTCATCTTTAAGAGTAATGATTCAATTATTCATACAATTTAGTGCAGACACCAAGAATAATAATAAGCCTAAACTAGATTTCTGTAAGATATAATATGAAGAGACAAACCTTAATATCAAATGAAAATCTCCAATCAATTCCTAACGAGTACCTGAGCATGATTTATTCCGTTATAACCATGATATAACTTTTATAGCAAACTGAAAAATGCTTACCTCTAACAATGGATTGCGAATACCTACATTACCTCTTTTGTTATATCCATGTCAGTGTAAAACTAGAGTGGATACTGGCACAGAGCTAATAGCTGGACGATCTCCCCACTAAAGCTTTGTTTCACCCCGTGTTTATATTGAAGTGCCTACACAGTTGTGTGTGCACGCGGTTTTCTCTGTTGTGGAAGTAGCAAAGTTCACCTGATGTGAAATGGCCTCCGTAGCTCGTGGATGTATGTATAATCTGTAATAGATTATAACAGTGGGATTAAATGTGCTGGTGCATAGTTTCGCATATACATTTCCACGTGTATGCAGTAGTTTAAATGTTTCATATCATTGTAACCGGACATTTATTATGAAATAACAAAAACGATAGTACATAACTAGGAATAAAAAATATTGCTTTTGTAATTGAGTGATTTTACCGTCCGAGAGACGGTGGAATCCATCATGGCTCGACTTAGAACCTATAAAACAAGACCTATATGTACTAGCAGTGTAGAGCTTTACAATAACAATTGCAGACCATGTACAGCTTGACGGTAATAGTTTCAAATAGAAAAATTACGATTTAATAACAAAATTGAAGCGTGCATAACTCTGCGGCTTATGTATCTTATAATCGATGTACAAAGTGTAGTGCGGTCGGAAATTAGATAGGTGACCGCTGATGGCTAAATTTTATACGAGCTTCCGCGCTTCGGAGGTCGACCGTCGGCCCTTGTTATTACATAAATGTCTACAATAGTCCACATTCCACATTATGAAGCAAATCATTTCCCTGGCCCCATTGTCAATGCAGGCAATAACTTTGAATTAAGTATAGTCGTACGGATAATATACCCAATAGATTCTTTGGTTGTCGTCATCTACTTGCAGGTTATTACTGCCATTATTGTCGCGGTAAACGTAATGTCGTTTATATTGTAACGATAATAAACGGTTCTGAGCGACGTAATGCTAGATCAATAGTAAAATTGCTCCGACCGCCTGCCATTGCGCAAACTGAATTATTTATGATACTCACCGCATAACTACTATTCTCACTACATTGTTTGTCACCTTTTGTGCTACCGTGGCTTCTATGTTTTGACCGCTTCGCTACTCTGTTCATTGTTCTCGATCTTTTCTTGTTTCTTCACTAATTTTGCGTATTTTTTGTTACAAAAACGATTTTACCACTAGAAAACTCTAGTATCCGTCGGTAACATTAATGTTATGCCATTTTTAATGGTCATTGCAATGCACAGCGTATCCTTTATGTTATACTCGTATATCGTTGCTTATATAACAATACCGCGTGATATTTGGTAACTTTTGAGGAGAGACAAAAAACTGTTGTCTCTCCTCAAAAGTCGCCAAATATCACTTACGCGGTTTTGTTATATAAGCGCCGATATTTATTCTCTTACATATACAGAACTGAAACTTTTCTGTGTTATAGAAATCAGATTTTTACTACTTATATCACGTGACTCAAAGACATCAGTCACAGGAAATCTGCAGAGGTACCAGATATTGATACATTTCAAAGAAATGTGTGTCGTGTTATAAATTTTACGGTGTTCTATACCAAACTGTTGAATATGTTAAGTAATATGTACTTGTATTTCAGTGGCCCAGTCAGAAGACTCACCGGTCGCGATGAAACTCAAGAAAATATGCCTTAAGACGCCTATTGGCGAAGAACAGGCGGCACAAGCAGTCCTCGATCCTGCGATAGGTAAGATTTAGAACTCATGATGCTTTAGTTTTAAGTTGTATTATTCGTTAATAAAAAAAAATAAGTTTCTTAATTTTTGATAAAAAATTAAATATCAAATGAACATCTTCAAAACTACATCTACATCTACAAAACTAAAAGGTTGGACCGTATATCTTTCAAAATTAGGTTTAAATCATGTCTTCCGTCTTACGAGGCTTTTGCTGTGGGAAACTTACTTTGGACCCGTTTAATCTTATGTATATTAATTCATTCGTTGAATTGAATTATTATTCATTGACACTACTTAGTACACGATTACAATTTTCGTTCGTGTTACATGTAGTTGGGTGCCGTGCATACTTTGAAAAGAAGAACAAATATTGAAATTTTATTGTAAACGATGCAATAGAATCCAGTGACCGTACAGGTGACATTATTACCGCTATTAAACGCGCTAAAAGTGTTCAACAGCTAAGTGTCTACAATACACGGTTGAATAATTTCATACGCGGCCGCGTCCGACGTGTCGCCGGCGTCGCCGACCGTTGATTGAATTGTGCTTTTATTTCCCATCGCGCCTCGCATTGAGGCTATGATGTCATCAATTTAATTGCGGTGGCCACTTCATTACCTACCTATAAATACGACATTTATTTCGCTTTGAGAGTGTCCGCGATATTTTTTCGATGATGCTCACCGTCGGTTCCAACGACCGTTTTGTGAATTTATTTAATGCTCTTAAAAGTTATATCTATTCCACTTAATCAATGGGGCATTTTAATAACTCGAATAAAAATTAAACGATTGCCTTTACAACGGTCGGCGCGGAGTGCGGGCTGCGAATTGTTTTAATACCGCAATCCCGGAACACTTGTGATATTGGATTATTGTCTTGCTTCCGTTTTATTTATGTCCGACAGGTTTTAATAAAGATTTGAGTCCACTGTAAACGGTCTCTTGCTCTTTAATGATTTACAACTAGGACTAACATTTATCATTTGTAATCCATGTTATCCTATAGTATTAATCACGCAGTTTTATATTGGTGATGGTCTAAGCTCTCTGATTTTAAAATATTATACAGAATATCTGCTTACTTAATGCTACCTATATGCATTAATCAGGATTAGTTCAAGAGTTCACGAGATTATGAAAGTATTTCATACTGGTAGTATTTAAAGGTAAAAACTTTTATTGTTTCGACTATGCAGGCATCACCGCTACAATGTCTGCCTCATAACAGAAGTGATTAGCACTATTGTATGCTGATTTGATCAATATGATAAGGAGACGTTAAATACTTTGTAATATATTAATAAAATCACAACACAGTAGTGCCCGAACCGTTCCAACCTTGTCGTCAGTCATACATTTATTGCAGAGTTTAGAACTTCAATCCTATTTTAGCGTTAATTGCAATGTTATCAATGGTCTTTATTGCTTACCATCAGGTGTAAAGCATGTTCGTTTTCTATCTCTATTACAACCGAATAAGACAAAAAACGTCTTTTAACACTTTTTCACATTTTATTCCTCTGTACAAATTCAATCATTAATTACTCAACAATATTACTACTTCTGTCCTTTGGTATGACGTGGTTGCGTTGCGGGTCGCGAGTCGCCAGTTTTTATACGACACGTTACATCACTGTACTGGTGTGGACCGTAGTATAGGTGTAGGTACTGTTGCGTACACATTGCTCTTTTAAGCGGGTGTTTATATTTTTACTTATAAATAGAGGGGTACACTCGCGGGCAGGTCGTTAATGGCACAACATGGATCTCTGTTGTGTGGTACTCGGGTGGAATAACCTATAATTAGATGCGCGTACACACTAAACACCTATACTGAGCGTGGAAATCTTTAAATGTCTCAGTTGCTCTAAATCAGATAATTCGTTTGAATTTCCATATTTTTTTTTTAGTTGTGAACGAGGAACGCTTTCGAAATTTTGATACTGTTGGTAGATGTTACATTTTGTAACATAAAAAGGTTGTTGCCTTTCGTTTTTATATATAGGTGCGTATATCCATTAGCCGTATGATTCCCTAAATGGCGCCACTCTATTCGTTTCTGTGTTTTCTGAATCCAGCGATTTCCCCTTGTCTTTCTCAGGCCATCGGTCTACCTAATCGAGGGGTAACCTATCTTTCTTTTGCCTAAACGTGGTGGACATTCGAGGACCCGTCTTCTTATTCATACGCATTACTTTAAATAATTATTTATTTACACATTGTATATACGGATAAAAATCGAGATATTTTTAGAGAGAAGCTATTTCATGGTGGAGTCGAACGCAGAGACAATTTCGCTTCCCTATTTTTAATTTTCATAAGCTGCACTTACATTGTGTTCTTTACGTCCGTTAGATAACCAAAGTTCCATAAAATTTGGATTCCACATCTTGAAACAAACATGACCCAAAAGGTGCTTTGCTTTTTATTTTACATAGTTTCTAAAAAAAAACTTGAACAAGGGTTATAATCTTTTAATTCCACGAAAATCGTTAAAATAACGAAACATTATCCATGCTAGCTAAACTCTGATTTGTCCGGTAATTTTTTGAAGTGAGAGGCGACGACCGGCGCTATATACATGCACTTTAATATGTATTATTTATGTGTTTATGCCCCGGTGACCATAGGTACCATCGATTTACTGAAAAATTAATACAGATATATTATAATCCCTGGGCGTTTATGCCTCTAACTCAATACCTATTCTTTCTAGACTTGATAGATAGCAAGATAATTTTCATACCTATAACCAATAAACGGTTTTTTTCTATAAGCACCATCAGAATTAATAGTATATATAAAATTGATTGGTACATAAAGGGTACCGTGTGAGCGTTGAATATACCTCGAAAGCGTTGCAAAGGCGGGGTGTAGTCACTGATGGGTGTACAATGGAGGCTTGCATATTATCCGTACAGTTTCGTTAGACGGGCTGAGAGCGCCGACGGTTGTGTCTACGCGTATAGTTGAGCTTATGTAGTATTATGCGCATATGTTACCGGCTCTTGGCAACGCATGTGATTGTAGCTTTTTTTAATATGTAATCATAGTTTCAGCGGCTCTTGACCAAACTCTTTGGGGTGTTTTAAATGCAGTTGGGCGTCAATTCAACCGGCTTCTACTCACTAGGGAGTTATCGTATTAGATTTCAGTAGATTACAAATAAAACTGATCAGGATTTTAAGTTATAAGGCTAAGGCATATATAAATTTTACCTTAAATGAATATATTGTATAACCATTAGTAGTACAAATACATTCTTGCTGTATTAACAAGGATGCCAATAAAGTTCATTAAATTGGAGCGATGCTGAATTTAGGAGGCAGAGTCAGTTGCATTGTTAGATTTAATTGGAATATGATCATTTTCATATAGGTTAACATGGGTTTATAATGAATGGCTCTTAGCAAGAGATATTTAATGTAGATGCATAGATTCTGATAATTGTTTCGTTAGGTTCATAGATCAATATTAATTTCCTGCGAATATATGTAAATAAGTGATCGGGTATAGTAGGGTGGGACCTAAAGAAAGGGTCAGGGCTGGGTTCATTAGCGAGTTGGCGACTATTTCATTAGTTCGCAGGATATTATGAACGTGAGGCGGCGCGGTCGGGGCACCGCACCGGCGTTCGTTATACGGTGCGAGGTCGCGGCGGCGTGTGTTTCTCGGCGTGCGTGCCACTGCAGCTCTCCTCCACCGCCGGTAATTTGATTGGGCCCGAGCTGTCACCTATGCGCCGCAGTCGCCCGGCCGTCGCTCGCCGGCTATCGATTAGAGCCCCCGGCCCCCGCCTCCCCCGCGCCACCCGCGAACCGGATCTCGTCACGCCGCCATTGTGTACCCGCGACGCTTAAACGCATTCGTTTCTCCCGATGCGAAAACGACGCATTCCTTCCGCGCGCCCGTCCGCCCCGCCCCGGCCGGCCACACCGCCGCGCGGCGCCTCGCAGGACCGCACCGCACGGATCCTCTCATTACACTTTTACAACGTTACCGCATCATCGCGGTACCCACACGCCTCACGCACCCCGCTGTCCCACCTCTGACAATCGACAAGACACTGCCCAATACTCAATGGACCTTGTCATTATTATAACGAATTGTATGAAAAATTGTATTCGACAAATACAAGCGCCTAAAAAGAGCTCAGAAAACAACTCAAAAATAACCGAAACACAGTTTTATATTTACAGTATTGGAACCATTAGTATTTTAATAGGTATTATCTCCTAAAATAGAAGCATCACACGCTTTTCTTGAGCTTCCATATTCAGAATCCGTCATGGTCACGGCCAATGTGGATGTCGGAAGTTTTTCAACAGGAATGTTTCCGACCCTCAAGTACTTATGACAACCAGGACTGACTGCTGGTCTAAAATGATTATTTGTCACTATCTCATCCGAGGAGCGATCGAGCTCCCGCCTTGACTCTATATGATTAACGACGAGAATCCGCACGTGGTTCCGCCTACTGTCAGTAATATATAAAGGTGGAGATAATTTTATTGTTATTAATTAAAAAAAAGTTAATACATAAACTTGGCTATTGAATTTTATTGATAACAAAGAAAGACATGGCAACCTTATTTATTTGGATAGCTACACCGCCGCCGGCTGCTAAACTATGAATGAACGCTTTTAATATTGCTCTGCAATCTGTTCAGTACAAAAAAGTTTTATTTTACTTTCACCTAGTTGTGGTTTTTATCATTAATTACTATAAGAAACTCAATAGCTCTCATTTTATAAACACCGACAGAGGTGAGGTGTTCGATGTTAATCATACCAGAAAATATCGCCTACCAAATTCCTAAAGATGTTATCGTATTTAGGATTGCCATATTCATACTCGTGGACTTCAGAAGCAACTCATATTAAACGAATTTCGCCGAATTGATATTTCATTACATTGAAAAAAAAGACATTATTTGCTATAGTTGCTACATAATGAGAAAAATAATTTGAACCCACTCGCAGAATTGCTTAAGGCGATTTCATCTTACGGTTTTTTTTTTTATACCCGGGCGCATATTATTTAACAGCAGATCTAACAAAAGCGATCAAGGCCTTTGAAGTTCCAAATCGAAACTCAAATAGAAACATTTTTGTGTAGCAATTTTTTGCCAAGAGACAATAACCCTGATCGCTAGCGTAACGAACATACTAACCAGTGGTTAAACAATCTACTATACAATCTACTATTGTTTTTTAAATCCGGTTAAATGTGAGAAAAAACTTGTAATTTTTTACATAATGAGTAGCTAATTAGCTTGCAATCCACTTGATGACAGAGGATGATGAGTGACAGTGACATACAACACTGTCATTAAATCATGTATCATCTTCATCATCAAATGTATCATTGAAAAACCACTGTCATGGAAAATATCTATCATAGTCCAGTGACTAGAGACTAGAGCAACCAGGTTGTAGAACCGGTGTAGTTCGACCGGAGAAGCATTACCGTGGCCGTGGTACCTCCCCGGTGGTACTTATTAGCAGCGAGAAGCTGTTCTTGCTATTCGGTGGAAGTTTGTAGTACCCGATCCACATATATGAGGCGGCATCTTCGGGAGTACAGCCCCGTTCACGTACCTTAGATGTCACACTAACACGTCGTTTGGGTTATCATTGTTGGTTAATAAGCTAATCTGTATTGCACCAGCATGAAAACACACACACACACAGACACGCTCTCTACACTCATAACCCCACACTAGGATCTTCTCCTGTATCGCGGGCCCTATGGACACACATAGACGAATACACAAACACCCAGACCCAAAACAGAAATCTAAATTCATCATTTAAATGCCTGTATGGCCGGGGGTGTA
>DWLI01000491.1:0-21230 GCA_018249915.1 Cecropterus dorantes dorantes | reverse complement strand
GCCGGGCCCGTCGCTGAGCGAGAAGCCGGCCGCCCAGTCCAGCGTCAGCCCCGCCGCGCGCCCCAGGTGCACCACCGTGAACGTCTTCTTCTGCAATGACAAACGTGTGAGGTCAATATAACCTTATGGCCTCGTTACGTGGTTATTACTTATACGAAATTGTATAAATTAATATGTAAATATTATTATAATTCAAGGTAAAGTGGTAGGTGCAATCGAAAAATAGAGTGGTATACGTAGGGCCGCGGCTCGATCAAGTATTTCTTCCAAAGTAATCGAGGTTTATTAAGGCGCCAACTTCGTGTTATCGTTACGAGCAACCGTCCAGTAAAGCCAGTGACTCACCCCCAGGCGGATGACGGAGTTGACGATGTTGGCGGTCCAGGCGGCCTCGACGCGCAGCAGCTCCTGGCGCGTCTCGGCGCTGAAGTAGCGCGGCCCGCCCGCGCCGCCCGCCCCGCCCGCCCCGCCGGGCCCCGCGCCGCTGCTCTGCACCAGGAAGCAGTGCTGCCGCCAGTCCACCGTCTCGCTCTCCTTCACCGTGCGGAACATCGTCTGGTACACCTTCAGCGTCTCCGGGCACTTCGCCAGCTCCGTCACGTTCATCTGTCAACGTTACGGTGTGGTTTACGTTTACTTGGTTACACGGTTACGGTTTATTATATAGAGTAAACTTCGCATATACGTCAAAGATCCATTAAACGTGTGGTCTATGATAATAATATAATAGTATTAAAAATCAAACGCGTTTTTAATGTTAATGAATCGACACATGTCATAGAATGTGATGCCCTTCGTTCAATTCAGCGACATCATCAAATAAATACACAGAAAAAAATGTCACCATTATATTATTATGCAATATTAAACCACACCACTTTTATGTAAACTAATATAATATGAGTATTTAAGTAATTATTTTAATTTTGAATACATTTTTATATATTGTGCCAATGTCGACTAAATGGCATTATTATCATCCGATCTATACCTAAACAATGATAAATAGTAATATTTTGATTTTATTTTGTTGTATAATGCGTAATGCATTTCTTTTGTAAACTTACAACCAATGTTTCATCAACCAACAACTTACAAAATTGTTCATCACCAAAGTGATAACTTTTTGGCAAATACGTACGAGTGCAGAATAAGTATCTGCTTTATCTGTTTTTTTTTTTTCTTATTTTATAATACTTATTTATCTCATATTATCTTAGTTTATTTCTTATATTGGAATACTTAATGTTGTACACGCATCAATTTGTCAGTATGCAAACGTTCAACGGCCATAAAGCACTAACCGGCGGCACGTCGAAGAGCATGACGTCGGTGCCCTTGAGCACGAGGAACTTGGCGCGGTAGGTCTGCCACGGCGCCGCGCCGCACGCCTCGCCCTCGTGCACCCAGCCCATGTGCTCGATGCGCTCGCCGCCCGCCAGCTGCCGGTTCAGCAGCTTCATCTGGCCCAGGGGCGCACCACGTTAACGTGCAGTCCAACTGCTGTGTGCGTTGCGTGTGAGCGTGTGTGTATGAATGAGTTCGTACGTGCGCGTGTATGCATGCGCGCGCATCGGTGCATACGTGCGCGTGTCTGATGAGTGCATGTGCACGTGTTTGTGTGTGTGTGTGTGTGCCCGTGTATGTCATGTCCGAATTTTTAGCACGCTTTATATCTAAACAGCTTGACGAATTTCTACATACGCAATAGCTACGCTATAGAGGTTTCGTTGGATTTCGTTTGGTCTTACTGATGTTTTACATTTATTAACTTCAAAACCGCATGTGAAATAGGTGCTTTATTTGAATTTGATCACAGATATGTTACTACGCCCAAGGATTAGAGTGGTCCCTTTATGTTTATTAATAGTTTTAGGTAATATATACTATTAATGATTTATGTAAATGGTGCAACGCATCAACTTATTAATAAAAGCTAAGTTACATTACTACTTATTGAATGTTTATTACCTTAAACGTGTACAACTTAAACGTATATACGTTTGCGCTGATTCGTATTCTTGCGTACTATTGTACTATTACGTGTACGTGAAATTGTTTGTAACTTTGATAATTATATTCTATAATACGTATAATTATTTATCCATTTATGAAAGTTTGCCACAGACATACTTGTAAATTAGTTAGACCGACGATGTTGTCAGATATACTCTTGAGCCAGTGCGACAATGCCGCAGGGTCTTCTGCATGAATAACGCCTGTCGTCATATGGGGTCGGGCGCCTCGGACCTGAGAAAGTGGGATATTATAAAAGATCATAATTTGTCATACCCTATTACCTTCTCTCAAACTTTTTGAAATATAACTAAAACGAACGAAATTATTAACGAAACTAAAACTCACCTCAAACGCCCCAGGTCTTAACTTATCTGTTCCTAAAACGTATCGCGTTACATATCCCATCATGAGGGGCACTGCAAACAAAATAATACAAACAAAATATAAAATATGAAAAAATATAGCTCGTTTCAAACATTTGTAAATTTTTGACATGTTGTCTAAATGCTATAGAAATAAATACATAAATATTGGCCGATATTTAAAATTCGCTAATTATTTATTACAATTTGCCAGAGTGTCAAATAATATTATGTCATAGTATTAAAACAAATATTTCATTTTACTTTAATATATTAGTAACATAAATAGCAGGTAACATATAAAGAAATTGTTATATTTTGATTAATATTGTACAAGTGGAGTGATAGATTTTACATTGGGCGGACCTCTGTTTTTATTAGAAGTTAATTATCACAGCTTTACGGTGAAGGAAAACATCGTAAGGAAATCTACACATTTAAGAGTTCTTTAAAAAGTGCTTAAAGGTGTGTGTGGAGGTGTGTAAAACCGCGAGGCACCTCTAGTATTGTCATCATCAACCCTTTAATTTCCCACTGCTGGGCACTGAGAGAAGTCTCAGAATGAGAGTTTTAGATCATAGTCTACTGTACTGGCTAAGTGCGAATTGGTAGACTTAACACATCTTTCAGAACTTTTTTTTATAGAGAACTCGCAGGTGTGCAAGTTTTCTCGCGATGTTTTTCTTCACCCGTAAAGCAGTGATAATTATTTTCTAATACGCACATAATTTTAGAAAAATCAGCGGTGCCTGGGATTCGAACCTCGGACCTTTGATTAAGAGGCCGATTTTCAACCATTAGGCTATCACTGCTTTGCAGGTGAAATGGAAATATTTAAAACAAAAAATCGGTGAAATGCGGATCGGGCTTAATAATGTAGGTAATTAAAATATATTTTACTCAATTTACGATCCCTATGAATCTATTAATCTTCCTCTGTTAAGTGTTATTTGGTGTATTAATACGTGTTTTAATTATGTTTTATACTCAAAAAGATATAGCCATTAAATGTAGGACAGACATGCCGACTGACAGGCGGCATTAATTTAGTAGTAAGATTTTATTTCTGTATAGAACTCTTAAACGTTGTGCCTCTTAAATTTTGTACCTATTAAGTTTCAATATAACGAGAATTAATTTATGACGCAAAAAAATAACATTTGCTTTTTTGATTTATTGCTGTTGTAGAAGGTGATAAAATTATTAATTACTTAATTTATGTTTTATTACTTCGCACAAAAACTAGTCTTGCTTCGTTTGTTAAAGACATTCATTTCTTTCAAGCAATAAAATATAAAATGAATTAAATAAATGTACCCAAGATCTTATTATTATTATAAACGCGAAGGTTTGTGAGGATGTATGTGTGTTTAGTACTCTATGGACTAACATATTGAGGCTCATTACCGTAGAAAATGTAACCGACGCGGGCGGAGCCGCGGGATTGGACATGTATATTTTATAAGATAAGAGAAAATGCAGACAAGCATGCAGTCCACCTGACGGTAAGTGGTCAATGCCGTCCATAGACATCCGCAAACACCCTCATGTTGTTTTGTCTGAAAATCTCATAACAATTTGTTTCATAACGCCTTTCTCTCAAGACATGTGCTGCACAAAGTGAAAAAAATCATATTTGAAAGGCATTTTCTGAGCAAGCAAAATTTAAAAAATAAAATGCCTACATGCATGTGTATCTAAATATGTATATACAAAAGGCATCGGTTCCGGTAATTGAGTCGCGAGGTTCAATGGTTTTTTACCAGTTCAATGGTTTTTTACCATTGAACTCGCGACTCAAGAAGGCTCAATACGCCAAAAGAAGTTTTCACTTCAATAAAATCGAAGGGATCATAAATTAAGTACAGTTTTTTTTAATTTGATATATACATGTGCCCATTTAATGACTTAACTTTCATTACTCGTTTGCTTAATTAACTGACTTTATTAACAAGATTTAATTAGTTCATTCCGTGTCCCGATAATTCATTCAGTAAAAATTATTGATCAGTTTATTGCGATACAGATTAAAAAACAAAATGGACGTCGGAAATGTCATTGGATGTAATTAAACGCTTACGAACAAAATAAAATATGATGGTACACTCAGATACAATTATTTTTATGGATTTTATGCTCCATTTCATTCGAAAGTAGAGTATTCAGTCATTCGAGAAATGTTCCTATTCAGAAGAAATTATGATCAATTATTTAAAAAAAAATATGTCTCTTGTCTATCTCTGAATTTATTCCCCTTAGATCTTTTTTCATACTAGGTGTGCTACGCGGTTTCACACGCTATTAAATGAATAAAAATAAGAAACAAACATAACGTGATGTTATATGGCCTATAGCCGTCCTCAATAAATGAAATTCAATACGTGAAGAATTTTTCAATTCGAACCCGTAGTTCCTGAGATTAGCCTGTTCAAACAAACAAATTCTACTGCTTTATAATATTAGATATAGATATAACTTATGAGTGGAATACTTTTATACTTGTAGAATGAACGAGTTTTATTAATGCAGAAATTATAAAGTTATACAAAAGTGTCACATTTTTTTAGATGTTAATCATTTCGCAATTTTTAAAAAAGTTGCACAATTGATTGAAGTGTTTCTATAGTATCTACAATGACAATATCATTACATTACCATTTTAATATCTATCCTATTTTAAAATTACTACGAATTCGATAACTCATAATATAAGAAAGATTTATTCATTACATGACATTACCATATCTCCCAAGTTATTTTTCTATTTTTATCACCAACACGCACAAGTTATGTTTTTGTACGTTTTATCTTTGGAACCCATAATCAGCAGTGCACTTACAAATTATGATAGACGGTCTGAATCAGAGACAATTTACTAGGTTAACGCGACCGCAAGTTTTTGCAATTTAATATATTAAAAAAAGAATTTTGAAAGTGAGAGGTAGCAATATGGTTATGAAAAGAAAGTCATCGCTGTCCGCGAAATAAAAAGTGTATCTGTCACGACAATACTTATGTTTGCGCATTTATGAAATATTAAATTGAGTGCAACTATTCCAATGATTACATTTATTATGGGTAATGATCATATCTATGTCGTTACGATAAATATCGGAGGAAAGTAATAGGTACGTACTCGCAAAGTGTTTTATTATTGTAAAGAAAAAGGTGGTAGAACTCTTTGTGATGCTTCTCCGAGCACCACTGCCACACCCTGCTTAATAACAGTGGTGTTATCCTGGTCCGAAGGGTGTGGTAAGTGAGACGTACTTGTCCGAGGTATTTCAAGTTAGTCCTCAAGGGTAGCAACGCATTTGTGGCTAAGCTCAGAAAATACTTTATTTTTACTTGGGGTTTGCTACTTGCCTATAAAAAATCGAGTATTTTTCGATGCAATCTTGTAATTTGTATAGCCTTTGTGCAGTAGTCATTTCATTATGTTCAAGGTGTGAAGTTTTGAAAAATGACGCTCGTCTGAATGATATATTGCTCATGAGTAAGTGGAAATCGTTAGACACAAATTAATACTTAAAATTTAACTGTGTCTGTGATTACGAAACAACTAAAATATTTTAAGTTCTTATCTAGTAGATGACGATAGAAATCATGTATATATCTTAATAAATAGGATGAATCCCAAATCTTGGACGATTGGGGATTCATCCTATTTATTAATATTATAATAAAAAAATAATATTATAATAAATAATCATTAAAAATATTGATCACTATTTATCAACGGTGTTACTTTCAAATATATTTTATTACTACTTCAATTGCGTAATACTTAGCTACCTCTACTAATACTTACGCACTTTTCATTTTGCTTTTATATTATTCGCTTTATTTTTTTTTTCGGTTGAAAAGGAGTTACCCTTATTTTAAGCCAATTGCACGACATAAAAGATACATTTAAGATAAACTTAAAATCCCTTAACGTTCATTTTATTTTAAAAAGTATAAAGCGTTTAAAATCTTATCATAGCTCATTTTTGTTTCTAAGTTTAATATCGTAATTAACATAACAAAATACAAAACATTAATAAGAATGATTGCTCTGTATACCACAAATACACCTCTTATAATTTGCCTATTTGTCTTGCAATAACATTTAAGTACATAGTTATGGTGATGATCGCCTCCAGATAGCATTACGAGATTTAATTATTCCTAAACAATAAATGGTTTATAATTGCTGGGATGATCCATCGTGAATATCACTTAAAATATTAACTAAAATGTTGTGATGTAAGTATTCTAATGCCGTACTATTTCTGGTATCAGTTTTCAAAGTTTTTACGTGACTTAATATTTACTGTATGTGGATTTGTATTTGGTTAGATTGCAAATCATTCCCTGTTGTATATCGGAGGTTAAGGTAAATAAAACTTAAAGATTCACGTTTACGATAAGAGTGAATTTTTAAGTTTTATTTGAGGTAGAAAGTGCTAATATGATTGGCTAGATTTAGCAAGTTTTATTTTATAGTTAATATGTATCTCATGCGAAATGCATACGTTTTTGTGTCTATTAAATATTATACACAGCGGACAAGTTACGTACTTGTAAAAGATACTCCATTTACATATCATTAAAGGAGTTTAGGTGTACATACCCTGCTGGGCCATGGGCCAGTGGGAATTGATTGACTACAAATATTGTTGCGAGATTAAATTGTTTAATCACCATTTTAGCGTATAGTTTGATTCATAATGTTTTCCCTCGCCGCCAAAGCGTTCGTTTATAATACGCATATAACTATCGAAATTGGTGCCGCGTGTTTAGGATACAATTCTCAAATACCCAATTGAAAGGACAAGTTTTGCAGTTTATTTCAGTTACATGTGCTATAATTAGCTCTACTAAAAATATGTGTTAAACTAGAGGCATTGTCTAACGAATCATCTCGTCCAGCACGGTGTTGAAACAAAACAGCTTCTAATGGAAACGTAGGAGTATTTTTAACAAATTAAAGTAATTAAAATTCATTACGATTGCCCAACGTCAGTAGTACACATAATTAAGACTGATGGGGAAGTCGAATGGTCACGCAAAGCATAAAACTTCAATAAAAACGAATAACACGATTGTGTTTTAATTATAACTATAAACTTGTTCTCGCTTAGAAGTTTCATCCCTGTTAATTTATATGATGCTTAATTTTGTACTCGGCTTCCTAGTTAGTTAATTAACGATGCTTGTAAGATTTTTTAATGTGTACGTAAGTATTTTCTGCTTTGTATCTAGATTTAGATACGCATATAAAAATATCGTTATACGGTTTCAGATGTGGAATAATTTGGATTATCTGATAATTTTCGATGGTTTTCATTTACAAATATTATTAAGGAATATTAAAAGTAAAGTAAATAAGTGATGATTTGACATGTATTTTTATTAGGCTCTTATAATTACAATCCCCCGGACCCAAAACCCCTTCATAACACTTACATTCAGCTTCTAACGGAAATTATTCGAAACTTATTTTTTCGAAAATTCGATAGTTTCGTTTACGATTACGGAGTTCCATAACATTCCTGATCTCAACTGATCTACAAAGTTAAGTAACGTTGAGCGCGGTTAGAAGTAGTATGGGTGGGTAGTGTCTTAACTGTGCGTGAACTTCGGGCACCACGTTAAGTCGGCTCAGGTACTAATGCGTACTTTAGTAGTGTATAGTACGCTCAAAGTCTCTCTAAATACTTCTAACGTGAATTGGCAAAGAAAGTTACGGGTTAGTGGAAAACTGTGCCGGTTTTTAATAATTCCGATAGGTATCACAATCATTAAAGACTACTCTTCTCTTATAACACCCGGTACTCATTTCTCACAATACCATAAGAAATGCGAAAATACCCTTAAAAGTTAACCCTTACGGTCACTCATCCAACTATTGACCAAGCTCGACGTAGCTTAACCTAATCCTTTCCAATCTACACAAACAAGCTATGCCCGACAAAAATATTAACATTATTACAATAATAAGCACAGTTAAGAGTCCTCTTTTAAAAAGCTCTAATAGATGTGAAAATAAAAAAGAGTACACGATTAACAGATTCGCAGACAGAATGACGGTGCGTGCGAAAATTTAGCAGAACTAATTGACAACGAGAGCGAATCCAAAATAAAAGACAAGTACTCGTAAGTGGGCCACGGCGGCCGATTAACTGGTAGAAAAAAATGTATTGTGACCGGCTGAGAGCACTCATTGCAATGTACCTAAATAACCCAGTTTAACAATATTACATTTTACAAAAAAATAAGGATTACAGATATACATACACACTTTCTAGACTCATAGCCCCGCAGGATTTTCTCCTGTCTCGCGGATGCCATGTACACACAAAGACACAAACACCCGGATCCAGAACAGAAATCTAAATTCATAATTCTGAAGTCTGTCTGCAGGGAGTCGAACCCGGAACCCATTGCGCGTCGACCGGTATGGTGACCGCTCCGCCACGCAGGTCGTCAATACATAGTCATCGCCGTACATAAAATAATATTAAAAAAGGTAGAACTCGTTGTGGTTCGACTCCGGAGACATCAACAACACATTTATTTCTGTCTAATAACAGTAGAGTTAAGCTGCAGCGATTTGGTCTAAAGGGTATGGTAATAGAAACATACATAACTTTATTCTCAGGAAAAAGCTTCTGTGACCAACCTCAGGTGAGATTCCAATCCTATGTGGGATTGATTACCGATGTCCGTGGGCAGCTATAACCATTTAACATCAGATTGACTGTATATTCGCATCTTACTCTAATATTATAAATAAATATATTGTAATTTATTCGTGCGTGCATGCTTTCTGTGTGTGCTTGTATAGGTAAGTGTAATTTATATAAAATGTAATGTAAGAATCAATTTTCGACGAGTGAACTTGCATTAATAGGTATAGCTAAACACTTAAACAAAAGACAATATAGGCTAATTGGACGTATAGACTTTTATTTCAGAAGTACCAAACGTCGTCTAACAAACATCAAGTAGTTGCAAAATATCGCTTCGTCACTCGCGATAATTCGGCACACTTCAATTCTTTTCTTACGTCATACAGACCACTCAGAAATGTACTTCATTTTTATGTAAATTTCTCTCAAAGTCTCTTACAACAGACATATTAATAGACAAGATGAACTGTGTCTCAAAGATAATAAGCATTGATAGGTACATTGATTTTAATGCAATCAAAGCGTGAAGTACGTATAAAAATAGGCATTAACTTTTATACGGGTCATGTTAATTTTTTTGGGGCCTTTAAATGTAAACCCCTGTTAATCTTACATTTTAGTTAGTTCAAGAAACTAAGGACATCATGTTACTTATAATAATGCGAAAGTTTGTATGGATGTATGTGTGTCTGTCACTCTTTCACCCAAAAACTACAGGTTGGATGACATTCAGACTACTACGAATAAATATTATATATGTATATGATCGTATATAAAACTCATTTAAACTAATACAATAATAAAAACCTTAAAAAAAATAATTAACTGGTCATTGCGTTGTCAATGGCCGGCCGTTTTAAGATAATGAAAAACAATTGTAAACTAACATTCAGATAAATAAATAGTTGTGATTATTAATAGAGTATTATTTGGAACTCCAAGGGGATCCACTAATACACGGGAATGAGGTAATATAAAATATTAGAAGCAAAAGAAATGTTCATTTAATGCACAAGAGTACCACATTTGTACATTTTTTATCCATCCATTGAACAGTTACATAGCAACAGTTTAAGCACACTCAGTTTTTTGCGACAATCAAATCAACTGCAAATTATGACAAGTCTAAACATAGTTTGGCTTGTATACAATGTTTCAATATTTGAAATACTAACATGTACACGGTTTTATTTATCTTGCGCGTCATTTCATCATCTTTTACAGTTAGCCAGTGTGTATCTATTTGAATGAATCATATAAGTATTTGTAATGATAACATTCAATTCAAATGAACAAAAGTATAAAAAATCTATTAAAATAAAGAAAAACATATTTGAATGAGGTTTTATAACGCTTGTTGTTTGAATTGGGTAAAAGAAATCTTTGAATCTTTTTATCCCTATCTGTCTTTTTTTATTTCTATTAATTCCATGTACCGTAGAGTATGTGTGTTTAGAGCAGTGATAGCCGAATGGTTAAAATTTGGCCTCTCAATCGGGTTCGAATCCCAGACACACACCACTGATTTACCTAAAATTAAGTGCGTATTAGAAGTTCATTATCACTGATTTACGGTGAAGGAAAAACATCGAGAGGAAACCTACACACCTAAGAGTTCTTTAAAAAGTTCTAAAAGGTGTGTGAAGTCTATCAATTCGCACTTGGCCAGCGCGGTGGACTATCGCCTGAAACTCTCTCAATCTGAGAGCAGACCCGTGCCCAGTAGTGGGACAATAATAGGTTGACGGTGTTTACGCGTGTATCTATATTCTAGCAGCCGAGCATCGTGTACACCCGGTATCATCCATCCATAAATCTTTCGAGGTCCTCTGCTGGACATAGATTTGCCCTAAATGGCGCCACTCCAACCGGTTCTATGCTTTCTCAACCGATACCTGATGGGGAAGAAAGGTACTCAAGTGGCGACCACGTTTAGGGAAAAGGTGCACAGGTCGCCCCAGATCAGGTGCACCGATGACCTGAAGAAGACACAGAAAAACCGTTGGATCAGAAGGCACCCGGTTAATGAACCTCAATACTAAACGCGTGGAAATTTTGTTAGTATCTATTTGTTACTTGATATTTTTTTTATATATATAGATAACTTATACATATAGTCATTTTGTTGCAAGTTTGTAATTAATATCAATTAACTTTGTTACTGATAGGGTATACATTTATCTGATGTATGCATAACTAGCTGTGCGTAGCGGTTTCACCCGCTACTACACAAAAAACAAACATAGCGTATTATATAGCCTATAGCCTTCCTCGATAAATTTACTATTCAACACAAAAAGTTATTTTCATTTCGAACCAGTAGTTCCTGAGATTAGCCCGTTCAACCACACAAATTTTACTGCTTTATAATATTAGTATAGATATAAAAACAAATAAGTTATATAACACCAAAAATAGTCTAAACAAGTAATGGAAGAAAATAAATAATTAGTATTATTTTACTAATATGGCTATTGATTCATTTAATAAAATGCATTCTCACAAAACTTAATACGAAATCGTACAATTATTAAAAATACAAATAAAATATTTAATATATAAAACTACACTTAAATGATCTAACATCTCGAAATGTATAAACAACAAGATTTATGAATAAGAAATAATGTAAATTAAATGGCTTGAGTACTTGAAAAATGTAGACCTGAGGCAATTCTTCTGTCTGAGTGATATTTAACGATTATGTATTCTACTCTACATCTAGTTTTGTCGATGCCCTTGCCTTTATAAAGCACTGGACCTACTATCAACTAGTGAACATATTCTTACTTTTTAAAGGCTAATATGATGAATATTCCAAGGCGTATTCACATTCTTAATATTCCTCATGAAGAAAAAAGGTATTTTCCGTAAGGCTCTCAAATGAAATGCCCAGACTGATCAATGATCGACTGACTCCTGACTCGTGCATTTTGGTCTAAAATAGCTTTCAAATTACTTTACTAAAATAGCTTTTAAATTACCTTAACTTATTTTTCAATAGGATGAAAATGCTAAAACATTTTTTTTCCTTAAAAACGTTTTTCATCACTGTTAATACCTACAATTTGCTATTTGTTGATAAATGCCAACATTATGTGCTAGCTTACATGTCTAAATTTTCTAGCTTAGTTCTTCAATGAAAATATGTATCTCTTACTCCAAGTTAGACATCGTACACAAGTTTGGTCTGCAACGATTTCCGTGTGTTCTTATTCTAAGAAGACATCGATGTAAATAAATAAATGTCCCACAGGACACCCGTGAGTTGATTAGACAGCCCCTAGCAATTCCCGTATGTCCACCGCCGTATAATTTCTAACGGTCAAGGTACGTAATAGCCTGTATCTATGTAATGTTTATGGTTGATTCATGCATGGACAAAGAAGATGGTTCCCGGTGGACGTGATGAATCATAATGCGGTGCGTTTTGCTATTTTTTTTTATAGATCTTCATCTACGAACGAGGAATGTAAGTATGTTGGTACTCGTTTAATGTTTATTGTTTGACTAAAGTGCTATAGTAGGTATTATTTTTTTATATTATAATTAATAGTTCTACATAAACGTATTTAAAAAATGTTATTACCTTTTTAACCGTATATCAAAATTATAAGAATATATCAATGAATTAATTAGACAATTTTAACAAAGAAATAGCAAATTGTTATTTTTGTCAGTAAAGACTGTTATAAATTTGAGCTATTGTATATTTGATGCATTCAATCATAATAAGCAGATAATGCATTTTTACTTATATGAATTACTTTAAATACTAAAATTCTACCAAACATTTTATGGTAAAAATTAACAAGCATCCCATTTGATGGTAAAGTACTACTTATGCATATTTGAAATTGACTCAAATAAGCCAGGATTTATTCCTAGAGTAGATCGTAGATGTTTTCGCTTAGGACAAAATTCCAACGCTCCATATTGGTATACAAGTACCAGATATTAAGTAATCACTGTCACACATAAAAATACGACTTATTTTCCTCGGCTCCGCTTACTTGGGCCATGTCCCATGCGCGGTATATGATACTACTGTAAAAAGTGCCCTATCACATGTGTTAATACATATCCAGGCATATAAGTAGTTATAACTTATATGTCAAATTTCATCCAAATCCAATCAGTAGTTTTCGCGTGAAAGTGTAACAAACATACATACATCCTCACTTTCGCATTTATTATATTGGTAAGAATGAAACCCAACCTAAAGGTTGATCTCGCACAGATCTGCCCTTGAGGACTAAGTTGGAACGCCCAATATAGATATTATTTACGTCACAATTCGACGTGTTATAGCCGACCAACTTGTAAAACCAAACAAGAAAACTACAAATCTAGAAAACTGCGCGTCGAAGCTGCAAATTAAAATGTTCCCCTTGGACTTGCCGAAGGCAGAACTATTACTTTAAGGTTACAATTACATTCCGTGTAATTCTTACACTCCGTCCATATGTACAGACATTACTAAACGTATTGTAGAAGTTTGAAACACGGCCATATTCCTATTTTACGTATTTTGTTTTAAACCCACAAGAAATAAGAAAGTAGAGTCCTTATAGATATTATATGCGCCACGTGCAGATTCGCTATACTAATACTAATTACAATATGTGAAGAAAAACTACATTAACTTCTTCAGGCTTAAAAAAAGTGAGTTAATAGGTGGTAGAACTCTATATGGTTCGACTCCGGAATCACCGCTGCCATATCTATTTCTGCCTAATAACAGCAGTGTTATGCGCTATTTTGTTCTGGTTTGAAGCAGGCATTCCATCTTAGCCCTCAGGGATAGCAACGCATCTGTGGCTAACCTTGGGTGAGGCTTTGATCTTACCTAGGGTTGATTACGGATGTCCATGGGCGGCAGTGGCCAGTTACCATCAAAGGGGCTGCATGTTCGTTTGCTACTTCCATACTATAAAATAGAAGTATAAAAAAACTGTATGGTTCGATTGGAGAAGACTCGCTCTATGGTAGTCCTGGCCACACAGAATGCTTCCACACGGCAGGTATCACCGCCACCCGTAATTTTATCGGGAAGCTGTTTTTGTTTTTCATTGGAAGGGTGTGAACACGGCTGGATTTACTTTGAGACTACCTTGATCGTTAGGGGTGGTAACGAAACTTAAATCAACTTTATATGATAAATGGTGAATGAGTTGTTTCTCTAGATCTCAATGTAATTGATACCTGAAACATACTTCACCACAATGCGGATTGAAAAGGCGTGTGGGTTAGTGACTTTATTATCAGTTGACAATTCCAACAGACGGTTATATATAAAACAACACCTTCATAAGTACAGACGCGTGTATATAATATAGCCACTATCAATCATTCATACAACTTTCAACCGTGCTTAATATTCTTTTGTTTCACGTCTATAGGTCAATTAAGATTTTGAAAGCACGCTTTTAGTTTGTTATTAATCAATTTGTGTTGCTATCAGGTGGTCGACAGGATGGTGAAGGAGCTTATGAGCGTGCCGGGTATCTCGCGCGTGCTGTACGACCTCACGCCCAAGCCGCCGGCCACCACCGAGTGGGAATGATCGCCGTAGAAGCCTTTTATATATTTTTTTACTGAACGAACGCACCCGGAGGCAGTGGTTCTGGAAATTTTAGAAAATTTATACCCATAATTATCATCCGTTTTGTATGTGAAAATAATTTCATGTTGTCATAGTAAGTAAGTGCCTGTTTCGAGCAATACAATAAGACCAATGTATACAATATAGAAGAAATATGTTTTATAGCTGTTTTATTAAGAAGTTATTTCATGTTTGTTTGCATTTATTTATATCACTTTCATTTTTGACGGCGTGAATTGTATACGATATATTGAAATTTTAGTGTGTATCGAATGACTGACATTATTTTTCACATGGTAACATTTTAATAAAATTTTAGTACCGTTAGTAATGCTGTTATATTAGTTAAGAACTCATCAATTGTTGCATTGATTTTATAAGAAATAATAAGGACCACTGCCTCCAATAAAGATTTGTAAAATACATTGGAATACAAAGACACATAACATGACGACATGTTGAGTTATTGGTGTCACATGTTATATTGTTAGCTCCACTGATCTGTTTTGTAACATGTAGTAATTTATTATTGAAGGCTGTGTAAAAATTGTATGAAGCCCAGATATTCCGCACTTCCAAGATTACTATAAAGAATCTTGTATGAAATTGTAAACACATGTTTTATGGAATGGTTCAGTGTTATTGACTGGAAATTTCATAATAAAAATTATATTATGCTTTATTTTCATCTCGCTTTTTATTTTAAACCTCTTACACCTATACTTTAAAATACAATGTAAAATAATTTAATTTAAAATCTAAAATTATCAATGTCAAATCTTAACTTATAATATCAGTCAATAACTAAAAACAAAGTTGTGAGTGGTCAAGTATCAGGCATCAACAAATTGATATTTTTTCCTGCATTAATTTGACCACCAATAAATGTTTCTTCCTCTCCTCGAATAGACAAGCCATCGGACAGTGTAGTTACTTTCTTTTCTCTTATCATCGGAGCCTTCTCCCAGGAAGATCCCCGACAGTTGCTGCAGGAGTGTAATGGAAGTAGTTCCAGTGAAACTGTTCTGTTCTTGCAGTCAGCACATTTGAAAAATCTCTTGAATGTATCAAGTACTTTTAGAGGATGTCTCTCGTCTTTGCAGCGTTGTGCTGCAGAAAATGCTGTGTACTTGCATTTAACACATCTGACTGCTTTACATGCTACTTTGAATGTGTTAAGCATTTTTTCCTCCATCGCTTCCTTCTTTTCTAGCTTGTTGAAGTATTTCTCCTGTTCATCATCTTCATGCTGTTTAATTAGGTTCTGATGGGCAGATGTAGCTTCTAAAATCTTCTTGAATCTTTCTGACATTATTGACTTTGGTTTTGCTTCTTCATTTGGCTTAGACTTCTTGCATTCGTTTTCATCCCCTCCTGAATTATTCAGTTTATCTAATGCCCTTTTCTTACCTGTTTCGGTGCCTTTTATATTATTTGGATCAAGTTTGGATATACCCCCGCTTTGTTGTACAAGTTTAATTGCATTTAATTTTGCTCTCTCAGCAGTTTTTTGACCATATGACATGTTTAGGTCAATGAAACCACTGCCTTTTAAGCTGAAACCTTTTCCTAATCTTGGTGAATTACCTACTCTTGCAGCCAGGCTACAATTTGATATAGTACTAGCATTACAACTGTCATTTGATAAGTTGGTGAGTCTTTCAGAATCGCTTATTCTTTGTGTTGTTGAACCGTGTAATATTCCTTGAGAATTTTTAAGAGAACCAGCTCCATATGGTGCTTTATTTGTCATTAATTTATCACCTTCAGACTTGTAGTAATCAGTTAGTGTCATTAATCTGTTTTGATCTTTGTCTTTGATTTTTTTATGGTTACTTGTTGGCAGAGCTGAGTAAGCTTTGCCGCCATAAATTACTGTATTTTTCCTTAAAACTTTATTTTGCAAATTCACAAGCCCCTTTCCCATGGTAGAGGATTGTAACTCTTGTCGCCTTGAATATTTCTGATACTCCTGTTTAATATGATAAATGCAATGTTCACACTGATTAAGGTTTACAAAGGCTGTGCATGGCTCTCCATTTTTCTTCCTGCTCTTACAGATGCCCAAGTCTTTTGATTGGCCGAGAATCATGACACGGTCTGGGCTATCTACGCTCAAACAAGCTTGATCTGCACTATTTTGAGACCGGTCAAGGACATTTGGATTGAGTACAGCCACAACTGTGCCCTCCGTTGTCTTCCACAAATCATTATAAGCCTTACGGAATAGGAACATTGAGACAGTTTTCAGATCATCCTTAAGGTCACTGAGAGTCCATATTACGAACTGGCTTCCTTTCTGTGATTTCTTCGCTGCGCTTTTTCTCACTATTACTCCAGCGATTACCCAATCCTTAGACAGATCCTCATTTTCGACGTACCTTTTCACTCTCAGCATATTCACTGCTTCTCTTCCTTGCATTCGATCTAATAAAGCCGTGCTGGATATCAATGGCTTAGTAATTCGAATTCCAAACACTGGATCGGTGTAGATATCTGTAAGGGTTTTTGTTTTAATTTCAGGTACACATAACATATGTGTTTCTTTAGTATCAAAATTCGATGTTTTTTTAAAAGATGATTTTTGAGCGGCCTTGATATCGATATTAGTTTGTCGTAACCTTGTTTCAAATTCTATTCTTTTATCTCTTTGTTCCTGTTCCTTGTGGTCTAAGTTTTTCTTTATCTCGGTACCATAATCGCTGTACTTTCTTTCTGTGTAGTTACGCCTCTCTTCGTCATCTGATGAATCAGTATCGCCATTGTGAATTGCTGATGATGGTGGTATATTATTTGCTTCATTCACCTCGATATTGCTCTCATTCTTAAAAATATCTATTTCTACCTTGGTGTTCTTGGTCAAAGTTTCTTCAGTTACATCAGCACAGAGTAATTCTTCTAACTGTGCTAACTCGTCGTTTTCAGTCATTTTGTATATATAACACGTTAAAATGAGGTATGGGTTACACAAAATTAATTTAAACTTAAATACTCCAAGTGAAATTCATCTCGCGAGAAATGGCGCGAACTGCACTGCCAACTTCTAAAGTTGCGACATTTTAGTGGGAATGTGACATTGACAGTTCCTGATAGAGATTCTGTTTTTTGGATACTGAACTATCAAAAAATATATATAAAATGAATAATTTATTGATGGAACGTAAAAAATATATTTTTATCGTGTCTCGTTTTTGTTGTTCAGTTTATTATTCATAAGTATTAAAATATTTTTGGGTGGTCGGATTCCCATACATGAACGATATCTGTTTTTAGTTTCTCTCTATGATCCTCCTCTAGCCTATGGCTCGGGTATTTACCGATTATCTGACTTGACGTTGATGTATTTTTATATAGCTTCAAGTAAAGTTTTAATATATCCAAGTCATATAAGTCTTCTTAAAGACTCGTTGGGAAGTCGCATGTCGTTAACGAGCACAGAAAAGTATATTGTTAATTCAAAAAAACAAAACTACATATGTATGTAAACGTAAATAATTAAAAATTAATTGATGTGAAGTATTGAATTTTGGAAAGTCAAGGTAAGTTGTGATTTTAATAATTATGTTGCTATTTTCTTCATTTAGCAGTCGTAGTCCCACTTTTAGATTAGTTATTATTTGATCCACAGTGTATTTGTGTTCTAATTTTTGTAACGTAACAAACGTGCATGCAGTTCATCTGATGGTGGGTACCCACTGCCCTCCATGGACATTTGTAACCAATCCCATATATAACAGGGGTTATTACAGATGAATTGACACTCTGGATGATAATTAGACCTTATGACTAAATCAGCTGGTTTTAATATATTCCCACTGAAACGCAAGGACTGCGTCACGATGCAATAAGTGCCGCGATGGTTCCTCGCGGGTTGAACCGTACAGGTATTCCTGTCCAAATGTTTTATCTTTATAGAAACCTTGTTATAAATATAAATTATCTGATCAGCTACTATGAATAACTTTAATAGTAGCTGACTATTAATAACTTTAATAGTAGCTGACCAGAAGAAAACAATGATTTTCAGTAAATATATAGCATCATCATCCATTCCCTTCCCATCACTACTACCCTCATAATCATCATCAAGAACAACCCAATGTACAGAATAACAGATGAGTGTAGGTCTTCTTTCAGAATGTTACAAACATCATCATCTCCTGGCTTCGTCAGAATGCATGTCTCCTCATGTCCATGAAAGTAGTTATGCTTTATATTAATGATTTTTTTGTGCTTACAGGTACATAAAAATGAAGTATAAATTGCTTCGAACATTTATTAAGAACAGGAACCTTAGTAGACCACGGATTTTATTTAAGACAAAATTAATCATTGATGGCAGTTGTTTTAAACAAATGTATAAAAATAGCGGCTGCTCCTTTATTTTGGGTGGAGAATATGACAGATTTGCAAGTTACTTGAGAAATATTCTCAGTTGTTATGTTAAGAGCAATATTAAATGCTATGTTATATTCAATGGTGCTATAAATAAAGAATTTGATATCAAAAAGCAGAAACAAGTACATCAGGAGATTATAACAAGGATTGATGGTATCAAACCAGGTGGAGAAAATGAGTATTGTGAACCGTTGTTCACAAATGATGTTTGTATAGACGTGTTGAATGAACTTGGCATTAAATATTACATTTGTATGAATAATTACAGAGAAAACCTACTTAGTTCAGCAAGACATTTAAAATGTCCAATTGTTAGTAATAACTTGGAATATGCCTTGTATGGTGTGTCGGTTATTCCATTCAAATCTGTGGTTTATGAGCCAATGAAAAAGTGCATCACATGTTCAATATACTATGATACAATATGCAGGCGAACATGGAAAAATTTCACTGATGATATGATGAGTTTGCTATTAACCATCTATGACGAAGACAGTGATTATTACAATGAGCTGCTTACAATATTTCAATGTATACCTGAGCAATATTTAACTATAATATTTTTTTGGATTAGGCGTCAAACCAAGGAGAGTGCATTAACTTATATCACAAATAATCTTCAACAAAAGAACCGAAAAGTGTTTTTGGATACTTTTGCAGAATTAAGAAATTTGTTTTCGTGTACTTTGGGCATTACTCTTTCATTCCAGAAATATTCAATTAAATGAATACTGGTTTGAACACGCTGTTGGTACTGGAAGGATTACAAATCCATTTATTAATTTAAATCTATTTGGTATGATATCAGGGTCATCACTTATATTTAATGAAAATAGGGAAGATGCCATGCTACCAGCTATCGATATAGCCTTTTATGGATTGAGTTTGTTAACACAAACACAACAAGTAGATGTCTCATTAATTGGCAGGAAACATACTGAGTGTGTTGTAACGAAAATCAATAAAACAATGAAAATTCCCCGAGTAAGTAAACGCAAACTAAAAAATCACTTGAATTTTGTTAATAATTTTGAAAATTTTATAACAGACCAATTGCCAGGATTTGATTTGAAAATACTGGAATCTGCCCCTGAAGACTGTTGGATCCTTTTAATCACATTATTATATTACAGTAGAAAGACAGGCAGACATTTTACGAAAGAGATGTACTGTATTATTTTGTCATATGTTATGCTAGGTCCAGTTTCAGAGAAGGTAGGTTTGATTAAAAGAAGTAGTCTAACTGTTAATCATGAAGGCGCAAAATTTAATCCAATCAAAAACGATTTAACTCATGAACAATGCTCTCAAGCTGCTAATTCTGCTATCGATTTGTTTTGTTTATCAGAAAGTGGCTTAAGGAATGTTTTCGATCGTGATGTACTTCATACGTTTGCTGAATTCCAGCATTGTTTACACTTTATGAATAATTTAAATAAACTTTGCGGGGAGAAAATAAAGTGTATTGCATACCATAAGAGTTTAAACTTTACATTTATTTGTAAACTGTTTATTATTCTTAAAGGAAAACCTGCACCCGGGGCTTATATAGAGAAGATACTTAAGTGTCCACCAGTGTATTCTTATTTCAAAAATATTTTGCATACTTATTATCAAGCTCTAGCTTTACTTATTTTACAAGAAGTTTAATTTTGTTTTCATAATTGTTGTTTTGATTTATTTTTACATTCAGAGCCGGATTTAGGGGAGGGCATCTAAAAAAGAAGGCGCCACAGTAAAGAGTTCGGTAAACATTTTTTTTTAGATATTTTAACACTGATTTACCTTTACCTACAGTAATTTTCACATGGTTCTATTGTTCTTGGATATTAACGCTCATTTTTCTTCTATATTTTTATATAAATTCTATATTATAATTCGTGTCTTTATGTTTGTTAAATCTGAAAGAATGTACAATATGAATTTGAATTTGCAATATGTATTGAAAAACTGGAGTAAAAAAATGTTTACTTTGTTTTGAAAATAATTGGGTAGACAGCTTCACTCCTTTGTTGCCCTGAGGTCTCCAGACTTCTAAAACCAGCTCTGAATACAATATAATATACCTAACATAATGCTATAATTTATATTGCATACTAGCTGAGCCCGCGGTCTCACCCGCGTAAAAAAGATATGTTAAAGTAACATAAATGTAAACTAAGATTTGTA
>DWLI01000490.1:0-21248 GCA_018249915.1 Cecropterus dorantes dorantes | reverse complement strand
ATGAAGTTACTTACAGATGTCCATGGGTGGCAGTGACCACTTACCATCAGGTGGACTGCATGCTCGTTTGCTACTTCGATAATATAAAAAAAAAAAAACAAATTAGTGTCCGACGGAAAGTTCGGTTCCGTTTTAGTTCAAGTTTCCGCAAAAAAATAGTTCCGGTTTCGGTTGCAATCCTTGGTTTTGGCCGAAACTGAGACCGTTGTCCAAAATTCGGTTTCGGTCTTAGCAGTTGCGGTCGGACATTGAAACAAATATTTATGTAGTAAAAATAATATGTCGAAATTTCGGGAAGTTCTATGGATGACCCGGTTATTATTAGGTAACAGTCAATAAATCCTATAAGACACATAAAGCATGGGTTGAGAATATTCGACCAAACCCAAATAATATGAATTGGTAATTGATTTGTACCTTTCTGTGTCTATTTGCATATGAGTAAAGTAATTAAATAAGATCAAGACTTCTCGAGTGGAAGGAAAGAGAACATAAAGATTATATCGATATACTGTAACAAACTCAGTTATGATCTTATCAGTCTCCATTTAAATACCTTTTATGATACCGGAAGAAAATCTCTTTGTGATCCCCTCTTTGGTAGAAGATTCCATCTTTATCATTTTTTCTTTATTTGTGGCAATCCTCATCCAGTAATTTTGCCATCAGCCACTTAATATCTATACTTCTACACTAATATTATAAAACAGTAGAGTTTGTTTGTTTGAACTGGCTAATCTTAGGAACTACTGGTTCGAATTTAAATTTTTTTTTCGTATTGAACAGTCTATTTATTGAGGAAGGCTATAAGCTATTATAACATCACGCTATGTTTGTTTTTTTTCCTATTTAGTAGCGGGTAAAATCGTGTGGCACACCTAGTATGTATATGAAATCTCTAATATATTAATATTTTAACAGCGGGCGAAGGTGGCAACGTTGCTGTGAGCGAGCTGGTCCGCGTGGTCCGCGACGCGGCGCTCTCCCGCACCGAGATCCAGATCCTCACCGACGCGCTGCTGAACAAGCACCACGACCAGCTGCCGGAGCACTCTGAGTGGACCGAGGTATGGATGTATTTTGCTTACATTTGTTCGATAAGAAACGTTTAGTTATTAGCCGAACATACACAAATAGGTGCGAAAACAAATGTTTGAATAGTCTATTGTGATTTATTAGGTAATCGTCCGTTTTCCATGAGGTGTTTGTTTATTGGCACGAATCAAATAATTATGCATCTGTATTTATGAACGATTACAAATACAGATACCCTATTTCTGGCTAATAGCACCAGTGTTATGCACTGCTGTATTCTCGTCTGTAGGGTGGTTAAAGGAAGTCAATTATTTCAATCCTTATTAATTGCAAAGAAAGTTATAAAATAATTACATCTTAATAATAATTGAAAAAAAGAAATAATATTTGAACTGTTTTTATTTATTCTAGGGGCCCAATGATCCCATCCAAAAACTGAAGAAGCAACTCGCTGACAAGGAAAAGGCTCTCGCAGACGAGATTGAAACGCATCAGGGGGCTAATAATATGCTGAAGGAGCTAAGGTAAACATTCTACAACACTAAAACTAATTAATTATGTTAATTTTTGAATACAACTTAGAAATAGTCTAGCGGAAAGCAGTTCTTGCGTTTTGTTGGAAATTTGTGTTTCCCGGCTCACTTTCTTGTGAGGCGACCATCTCGGTTCTCGAAAGTTGCAACGCATCTTCGCTTGACTTCAAATAAAACACCTATTCTGCATGAAGTTACTTACAAGTGAGTGACAGTAGCAACTTACATCAATTATCTTTACTAATGTCAAATCAGATGGTGTGTGTCTGTCTGTTACTCAATCACGAAAGAACGATTGGTCCGATTTACATGAAATTTTGCATAGATGTAGTTTATTCACCTGGTCAACTTATAGGCATAGGCCTTCTTCCTCCTTTTGATTTCGATATTTTGCACTATTTCAAGATGACGATTATTTTGGTGTCGTAGCGAATTACGAGTAGGTACCTTAGCTAGTTAAATATATAAAAATAATGTACGATGTCGTAACGTCTGTTTGTGTCTTAATCTATTATATTATAATACAATATATTACGGATACGGTTATGTCGGCGAAACTATGGTAACGTTTCTCCTTGACCACGATCTATGTAATTGGGTCGAAACATCGGCAAAAAGAAATTCAAAAACCGCTTACGTGAGTATCCCTAACATATTGTAATGTACCAATTCCGCGATAATATTAGTTTAAAATCATATTTTACCCTACTATGTGTGTGTGCAGGGCGACGTTGGCGGCGGAGCGCGCGAAGGCGAGCGCGGCGGCGCGCGCGGGCGAGGCGCAGGCGGCGGCGATGCGCGCGGAGCTCAACACGCTGCAGAAACGCCTCGCGCGCCTCGTCGACGAAAGCTCGTCGCTCGCGCACGATAACTCTGTAGTACGTACTTATACATTATACTTAACTTGTTGTTCTAAAAAAATACTTCATTGGCTTCTTCTATCTTAAATAATTATTTTTAAAATTAAACGCCTTTTAATCGTTTAGGAAAATTACTTATGTTGTGGAAGATTTTTTTAAATATATACAGTAAAGATTGTTATACAGATACTTCTTACCGCTCAGCTTCATTAAATTTAATTGAATTTAAATTTCATTCAACCTGATCAATTAAGTTTGGTGATTGTTTCTTTACTGTATATTGTATATTGTACTGTATATAAATTTTATATATGTCGCATCGTCAGAATTATAAGGTTCCTCTTCGGACATCACGTGGGCGTGTAGGTGAGTAGTCGAGCGAAGAGATACCGAAAATACTCTATAACAACTTTACGTTCACAATTTAGCATGATATAATAAACCACACCGAATAAAAAGAAACAAATAATAGTTCCTAAAGTGGAGGTACCGCTCTCCACGTAGGCTGGATACAAAAGTGAGCGCCGTTTCGCCTACCACCCCACCTACGCTCTGTTTTAGCACGAAGTAATCAGAGTGTTGATCGACGTCATTGCGATGGTGCTGCCATCTATCAGAACTCTTGATGCGCTTCGTTTACCGTCCAAGCTAATGTCCGTTTCTGATATATATTAATTATTCTACGTCTTATCAATGTATTATCAAGTAATGTATCACTTTTTAGTTACTTATACACGACTATAAAATATTTTTTTCTTCATAGCTTCAAGCAAAATTATCAGCGGAAGGCGAAGCACAAGCTCAGCGAGTGCAGTTGGAAATGCACATTCAGAGACTTTCTGACGTGAGTTTTTTTAACACTTATGTCTTAGATCAACCAGTACTTGTAACAATTATTCAATATATATTTTTCTTAAATAATTGGATACTTGCAATAATCCGCTGAATAATTTTCCCTTTGTGACGGTTAGTAAGGGCGTGCAGGAATACAGACGCAAACTTATTTTATTTGTGCTAAAAATCCAATACCGTTCGGAGAATCGGCGAGTATTTACAGCCCATTTGTCTGTATTCATCGAGTATTTGCATGTAAATATTTATTTCGTACGTAGAAATATTTAACGCATACAATTTAAAATGACATATATGCGTGTGTGCGTGCAGTCGGAGGCGGCGTTGCTCGCTCAGCTGGCGGCGCTGCAGGCGGAGCTGAGCGCGCGCGTGCTGGAGGCGGGGCAGGCGCGCTGCGAGGCGGCCGCGGCGCGCGACGCGCTGCTCATGGCGCAGCAGCACGCCGCGGACATCGCGCAGCAGCTGCAGGTACGCTGCAGTGTGTGTGCAGGTGCCGCTGAGCGCGCGAAATATATGCGTGCAGGTGGAGGCGACGCTGCAATGGAGCTGACTTCATTGTTTATTAATAATTCCTTCTTTGTCTAGTGGTCGAAATTATTTAAAGAATTTGAGGGTGGAAGAATTCAAGGGTGGTGTGTTTGATTGTAAATTATCGTTATTACTAGATGACGAGCAATCACTACTAAATGAAAAAAAAAGAAAATTTTGATAAACAATAGAGAAAGAGGTACGAAATAGTTTTCTTTTTGCCTAATTGTATCAACGAAACTCATATAGACCCGCTATCGGGTTGGATCTGATCCAACCAAAAAATAAAGCAATGTCGGGGGAATAGGTCTTAGAAGTCTAGATTAAAATAAACAATGCAACCGGATCTTAGACAATGTGTCGTGTATGCAGGAGGCGAACCGCGCGTGCTCGGAGCTGGAGGCGCAGCGGCAGTGCGCCGCGCGCGCCGAGCAGCAGGCGCAGCAGGAGCGGAGCCTCGCACACGACAGACAAGCTGGTATGATGTTATTTTGTTTTTATCCGACTGCGTCAGAAGGGGGGTAATATTTTTTGAGCGTATGTATGTATGTTTGAATGTATGTCCATTTCTTTGGCACCGGCTATCATTTGAATCGTCTCAGATGACAAAGTGACATAGAATGGCTCCTGCAAATGGAGGAAAAGGAGGGGGCGAGACGACTTTTTATTATCATGACAATATGGGAATCACATTAAAGATGTGATAAGTGAATAAACCTTTCTAAAATTATATACCTGTTTATAATACAATTACGTGAATATTTTGATGAAAACTCATATAAAGCGTTAAATAAAATACATAAAGCAGTCGCGTTATTGTTTTAAATATTTTTCACAGTAATACTTAGTTTATCACATTGAAGTAGCAAACGAGCATGCATTCCACCTGATGGTATGACATCTGTTAGCAACTTCATATGGAAAAGGTGTTCTATCTGAAGTCTTTGAGTGAGAGTGTTTTCTCGAGGACTAAGATGGACGCATCATATACAAGTAATTCGGCACCACATCTTTCCACTGAAACGCAAGAACTGCTTCACACTAAAAATAGCTGTGGTACCTCCCCGGTCTATCTACAATGGTTCTAGAACCTGGTGATTGCATGAGGTATGGCCGACATTTAAAGAAAAGCCCTTGCGGTTCAACTTCGGATGCACCAACGCCACACCTTTTTCTCCCTATTGACAGGAAGGTTAGGCGCTGCTGTGTACTGATTTGAATAGTATGGTGAGGGAGACGTGCTTATCTAAATATTTTATAGTTTTTGTAAAGTTTAATTTATTGTATTCCTGCAGCCCTGACAGAGGAAGTACAGAGATTGACTACTCGTGCTCAGACAGCGGAAAGTAGCCTCGAGAAAGTAAAGGAAGAATCAGACAAGCAAATTCAACAGGTAACAAAGCATCTTAGGTTTATTGCATTAACTTCATTCTTCTAGTACAAAATGTACGAAAAGTTCTATTGATTTTTTAAATTTTTAAATTTTATTGTATGTTCAGTTACATTGCAGAATGAGCTAAATTTTGTTCTTAAAATGTATGTCCACAATTCGTACAAATGTTTTTATTTTACATTCTGCCAACGAAATCTACCACAGCAGTTCCATGGATTGTTTGGATTATAATTTGTATCAAACAATGGGAATACAATGTTTCCAGCTATCGAGCGAATTGTCGTCTTTGCGGGAACAGGCGGCTGCGAGGGAGGAGGAATTGGCCGAGCTGAGGCAACTGCGCGCTGTACCCGCTCAGAACGGTCTGCCGCCCGCCACCGACGAACAGAAGGTACGTACACGTAGAGAGTCTGCGCTCGCCAATTGTAGTAGATTGAATTATAACGTAACAGAAACACGCTTATTTTTCTGAAGAACCAGGTTGAGATAAAACAATGAACTTTTACAGATTATTGTGAAGTTGGAGCATACAATATTTGATTCTAAACTATATAAAACAGATAAAATTGTATTTTTCACTTAAAATTGATGAATTTTGACATACTTATAAAAAGGCAATCTTTCTATATAGATTGACAGACTTGTACACAAAATAACAATTGGTATAATCGTTGATAATATACAACAAAATACAATGCAACAAAATCTCAGAGGTAGTTATAAGGACAGCCAACAGAAGTGAGAACTTAACAAAATAATCATCATAAAAAACACTTCAAGTACAAAAAAATATGCACGGTATATCTATGTACACATATACACATATAGTATACATATAGCTTGGAAAGTGTTCGGTGACGATGACGCGATTCATGACGCGATGACGCGGTTCCATGATTTTCGTGCACATAGAAAGTGCTCAACGTGTCTTAAGTAGTTTTCACTTGAGAATATATTGACTGTCAGGGCGCGGAGCTGGCGAAGGTGGAGAGCGTGGTGGAGGCGCTCCGCGGCGAGCTGGCGGCGGCGCAGCGCGGCGGCGGCGAGCAGCGCGCGCAGCTGGCCGCGCTCGCCGACCAGCTCGACCACTACAAGCAGAAGAACAACGTGAGTACGCACAAGACCAACGACCAACACACGTCGCGCACAGTCACATATGCACACATACACACGTGCGCACATACACATACACACACTCTTGCACACAGGAACAACGTAATACGAACACAACCAGTAAACGCGTCGCGCGTACACACACATACACGTGCATTCGCAATTGCTCACACACACACGCGCACACAATCAGCCGTTTTTCGTGTGTGTGTATGTGTGGAGGTGGGGAGAGGGAGTTGGCCACTTGAGTGTAAATTAAGAAAAAAATCTGGTGAAAAAAAGGGTTAACAAGACCTTGACATTTTGCCACCGCCTTATAGATAAGTGATGGGGTAAAGGAAGCCAAAAAACCCTTATCCTACCTCCCCGCCTCCCCCCTCCTACTTAACATTTATAATACTGTTAATGATAACTTCCTCCAGACACAACATCCTCTCTGAACATTTAACACAAATAATATTGTAATTATATCATACAAGAGGAATACATCGAACATAGTATTGACGCGCTGAAGTATATCCATGTACATTTATTTAATTTTGTTTCTTTTTATAACATCCCGACCGTTCCAAGCGATCTAAATAACTATAATCAATGGCGCTTAGTAATGTCAAACTTTGAGGCAGTTCTCTAGCGGAATCCAAAGCTATCCAAATGATATCACTAACTCAATTTGTTAACAAGTAATAATAATTGAACATACAGTTATTTATTTCTTATCAATTTATTTATTTCTACTTAATACTAATTATGCGAAAAGTGTTAATATTAAATTAAAGAATTTGTGGTTTTCGTATCCTATATTTTTTTATACTTTAACCCGTCATACAAAGTATAACTTTAAACAAAAATCATATTGCTCCGTTATGTATATTCTTAAACTCTAATTTATTTTTCATCTCTAATCCCTTTACTGATATACCATGATACTCATTTCCAGGGTTTATTATATGTATTTATAATATTTATGTAATTATATATTAATGCATGTATACAAAATCATTATTAAAAAAAGTAAATAAATATTGCACGACTATAAAAAAATAATAATTAGAAATAACTTTGTCTATCTATAAATCCAAAAAGCGTGTGTATTATATAAACACATAAGAAGTTATACTTCTTTGGTATTTCAGTGCAAGTTGATATTACACTCTGCGCCAAAGAAGTATTGCTTCAAAAATATCAATAGATTGACCTACTTTGTCCTTCTTTAATCAAATAAAAATTGATAGCTGTTGCTTAATATTTCCGTTTTGATTGACACTAACATGATTGTGACTCCTGCCACCCAGGAGTTGCGTACTAAAAACTGGAAAGTAATGGAGGCGTTACAGTCCGCCGAAAGGGCGCTACAGAAAAAATCGTCGAGCGCGTTGCCGGCCCAAGACGTCGCTGTAAGTCAATTGTTTGTGTCACTCGATATGTTCTCGTATCACCGAATTGATGTTATGATATGCACTTGATTGTTTTTTGCACAAATCGGAGCAATGATGCACTACAACATTGACTGAATAGTAAATATTGTTAATTCTTTCTGTAAACTTCTAATAGCATTTGAAACATTACTTAATAATAATACTCGATTTTAGTTCAACAAATCATAAAATCACGTTTATGTGTTGTTGATGATTTATAATATTTGGCAGTATCATTTTTTTTTTGTAAATTCTGCAGTTACGTCGATTTAAGCAAAAAACAATTAAGAGCTGTCATCGATACACCTTAATCAGAAATATATAGATATTTAGATCTTCGGCCGGCTTCGCTTTTATACACCAGATCAACTGCTTAATTGTATGCACTGCTGTGAACCTACTTATATCTTCAGTAATAAATATATATAAATATGATGATTTGGTGTCGTTTAGGGCACCAAGTGACTATAATATTTTATATACCTTTATATTATTTATTCACAATTATTAATAGAAAATTATAAACCATCAAATCAACAGATTCGTTAATAAAATTGATTATATTGAAGATTTTTGTAATGTACATTATCAGGAGGCGATAGCAAAGGCACAAGAAACTCAGTACAACGAAGTAGCTAGTGTGTTACGCGCTGCTTGCCCTACCGCTTGTCCCTCCCTAGCCGTCGGCAGGGAATGGCTGCAGGCGTTCGCGGACAACCTTAAGAAGGAACTCGAGAAGAAGGAAACGGAGAAGAAACTTCTAGAAAAAGAAATCGAAAAGAAACTCCAGGAGAAAGACAACGAAAGGAAGCAATTACAGGAACAAATGGAGAAGAAGCTTCGCGAAAAGGAAGTTGCGCAGAAGGAGTTAAGCGAGAGAGTACAGAGATTGCAGCGGGAGAGTGAGTCGGAGAAGAAACGTTTGGAGGCGGAGTTGGAGAAGAAAGTAACAGTACCTCTGCAGGCGGCGGCCGGAGACAGCGACGCGCGACTTAAGGAGCTCGTCGCTCAAAATGAACACTTGCAAGGCGTCGTCGACAAGTACAAGAGGATAATCGATGATACTGTGAGTTGTAACAGATTTTTATGTTAATCATAAATCCGTGAATAAGGGTCGATGCTTTGGTTCTTTTATAAGATGGTAAACAAATTCTCAAATTGTCTATATCAGTGGGCACAGTCAACTCTCAACTTACAATTCATTATAGTATAATTTTTATCTCCTTATTGTTTATATTCTTACTTATATTTCACTACGACATGATCGCATTCCACGTTTTGGAAGTCATTTAGGAAGGCATAAGGCTGTGGTGGCATCCTTAAAGTCAACGAAAATACGCAAATAACGTTAACGTTAAACCAAATAACAGTACTGGAACATTATAATTATTTTGTTCGTTTATAGGATTTCTCACACTAGGATTTTTTTCTGTTTCGTGGATTATTAATACATACAAAGACTAATTATTAATCAATGTAAATACTACAAACACTTTGACCAAACTTAAATTAAAATTCATCATTCTGATATTTGTCTGACTGGGTGTCGACCCCGGAACTAATTTTGACGATTTCGGAACACGAATCATCAACCATTGTCGTTACAAGGCTAAATAGATTTTAATGTAAATGTTAAGCTGAAATATATCCTTTATTTGATATGACTGATGGTCAATGCCTTCATATGCTGATATTGCAGGAGGGTGTATTAAGTCGCCTGCAACAAAACGTAACCCGCGAGGAGCAGAGCTGGGCGCGCCAGCTGGCCGACAAGCAGCACGAACTAGATGACTTACGTCAGAGGACACTCATGCAGGTACGCACATTGAGTACTACTTTAGATAAAGCTGTTACTACTTTAGATAAAGACTCGATTAAAAACTTTATTCTCATGCAACATTTGATAAAAAAGACTATTCGTGTGTAAAGGCCGTGCACGAATTCAGACGCAGAATCCTCTAATTTTTAAAGGTGGTAGAACTCTTTGTGATTCAACTCTGGAAGCACCACCCACTGCTGCACCTATTTCTGCCTAATAACAGCACTCTATAGTGCTGCTGTGTTTTGGTTTGAAGTGTGTAGTAAGAGATACATACTTATTCGAGCCATTCCAACTTATTACTCAGGGGTAGCAACGCATCTGTGGCTAACCTCAGATAAGACTGATCTTGTCTGGGGTGCATTACAGATGTCCATGGGCGGCAGTAACCACTTACCACCAGGTGGACTGCGTGCTTTACATTATAAAAAAAATGTGCAAATAATTATACAACGGTAAAATGTTATTTACATTATGCTGTAATTGTCTACTCTTTTGCATTCGATATATGAATGTTGCATAAGAATCGTGTGAAGTGTCTTTACACATTACATTATACTCAATGGTGCTGTAAAACACTCGCTAGGGCCGGTCGGCTATAGTTAAGAAATATTTTATTTGAAACATCTGTTTTATTATATATTTTTTATTAATCCTAAGATTACTTTTTATCCTAATATCTTAATAATAAATATAACAATTTCTATTTTAAACATGTAAATCTGATTTAATCTATTTATATAAATTACTCACCAACATGGAAATTGGAATTATAATTATTTTCGCTGACTCCTTTACATTTTTAAAATATTCATCCAACTTTTCCATGTAGGAACCTCTGGCGTTTGCATACTCCTGCATAGAAAAATCATTGCCCATGATCGTGGAAGAGGTACAATACGCAAAGAAATCAAATTAGCACTTGTGTATTGTTTTGTGATCAGTGAGTGTGGTTTCAGAGACAATTAACATTATTGTATAATAAAAAAGATAAGTCTAATATTAAAAATGGAGAAATGGTGTTTATGATCTTATACTCTAATAAGAAAGAGCTTCTAATGTAAAAGTGCTAGATACCTTCGTCACTGAAAGACACACCATCTACTGTACAGTTCAATAATATACTTAGGCAACGCGTATCCATCATGGGCATACGCCCTATAGCTTAAGCGTTAAAGAGGGGAGTCCAAAAGACGGTAGGCTAGTCTAAAAAAAATCTCACACGGCACGAGAGATCAGACAAATAATTGAAACTATTTGCCATTTCAGGAACAATTAAACAAGAATATACAAGAAAATAACATTGATATATTTATACTAATATAATAAATCAGTAGAGTTTGTTTGGGTGAACGGGCTAATCTCAGGTTCGATTTGAAAAAATCTTTTTGTGTTGAATAGTAATTTATCAAGGAAGACTATAGGCTATATGACATATTATGTTTGTTTTTGAGTTTTTGTTTTGAGTGGGTGAAACCGCGAGGCACAGCTAGTAAGAAATAAATAAAGTGACCACTTTAAGGCCTATTACATACTTTTAAATTACTATTTTACTTAATAGTCAAAAGTCCGTTGATAACAATAAGACGTCTCTGTAACAGCACTCATAAAAATAAATGTAACAATATCTCACTTTATACTTCACTACGCGTGTTCACTACTAAATCTACTGTAACAAATGCTTTAATTGTTTATATTATATGTGTTACTTGTTTTCCTTTCGGTGAATACGGGGTCAGGTGGAAATAAACGTATTCGTTAATTGTGTAATGCTATTGGTGGGTGACGGTGGTAATTATTATGGAACCAGATACGATTATCTTTTGTTTTTACAGATGCAGAAAAAAATAGATGCGCTGCAAGCAGAACTACAACAGAAACAATCGAATTACAGCAACAGTTTTGCTGACGCAGAGCGCCATACTCAGGTATTATGCACGATTTTTCGTAGAGCATTGGTTAACAGGTCTTTATAGTATAGAAATAGCAATCTATAATCAAGTCCAGATACGAATATAGTCCTACCTGAGCTCGGGTGAATGTGTCGCTACCCCTTGAGGACTATGTTCTTTGAATAAAGGAACCTTGAGGAGGTCTTGAATAAAAAGATCGTCTTTACCACACTCTTTAAGCCAGAACAAAGCAGCGCTTAACAATGCTGTTTTTAGGCAGATATAGGTGTGGTGATGCTTCCGAAGCCATACCAAGAAGGGTTCTACCACCTTCAAAATTGTATTATTTTGTTTCAAAATATACTATATCGTTACGTTTATTGCATAATATTTTTTATGATATACGTGATTTAGTTCATTTCATAACTTTTTTCGTATCTTTATGATTTTTGCAATCAAAATTTGTCAAAATTCCCATTTATTCCCAGACTATATAAAACAGTACAATCAACTTCAGATTTGCAGTTTTCATTCATTGATTTTCCAGGTCTCAAATTTATATGACTGCATTAACCTTATCATTAAAGTAATTAATAACATAATAATTTTCATTTTTTTCAAAATTTTCAAATATAAGCTTAATTTATAACATTTTTTAGGAAAGAATCGCAGAACTATCAGGGAAGGATGTACACAATGGACCATTTCAGGTGAATATTACGTTTTAAATCGCTTTTTAACTCGTAAAATAAATCATAATATCCTTTTCAAACCTTTTTTGTGCTTCATTATTTAAGGGGATTTCACTATAATACGATTTTCGTTTCCTAGGTTGAACTGGAAGACAAATAACATATGACAAAAATCATTTTGAAGCGCAGCTGTGTGGTAATCGTTATTCACTGGAACGCACCGTGTAGGTAGCGCTCGCCGTCGCCGCACGTTGTTGTCGCACTGCCGTCGTATTTTACATAAGGCTCTTTGATAAATTGCAACTTTTTTTGTACTAATTAAGACATTTTAATACGAACTGTTAACTGAAAATGCAATAATATCGGTGTTCAAAGTGGTCACGTTGTAAGCGTTATTGATTGTAAGTCACTGTGTACTGTTCGCTTGGAAGAACATTGTCAAAGACTAATAAAATTAAAGACAGAGATATTTTTTACATATTGACTATCTGCTAGAAATAAACGTGGATCGTCCAGAATGCAACGCAGTAAAATCATAGTTACAGAAAGTAAAACTTGTAGTTTTCATTTTATACATATTTAATAATAGAAATTACTTGGAACAATTTTTAAGATATTTAGTATGAGTAGTATAGGTAACTTTTAAAAAAATGTACTTCAATGTTATGTACAAATGTTAACGTTACGCACGATATCAACTGCTAGAAGCGGATTAATTGGGAAATCTGCATACGAGTAGGTAATAAGTTCTGAATTTCCTGAGGGCAAAATACGGAAAAACCTGTCTTTACCTTTTATTAGTCTTTGTATAATTTACTCAACAAAGTAACCAGTTGTTAAAATGATTTGGTTGGGACTGTTACTGCCTTTTAACTAGGTTTAATATTTGTAAATGCTTAGTGGTTTGTCTTCTTCGACTGTTAAGGAATGCCTCTTGTAAGCGTAAATCTAGTTGTTACAAAATTATTTCTAACAAATGCTTGTTATATTTTTGGCTTGTTTAATATCAAGTCCAAACTAAAAATAAATTACTTTTTTATTTAATAAATTAAAGCAGAAACTTTTTGACGAATAGATTTATCATATTATATGAGTGTCTTATTTTTCAAAATTTTTACTATGTTTACGTACTTGCTGAGTGACTAACTTGTAAAATACGATTTATAGTAAGTGTGAGTTGTGTGGAACGTTGTGATTATAATAGTACCAGTGCCTGTTTTTAAATAATTTTGGCTAACCCAGTCCGCTAGGCGTAAGCACAAAGCTATGAATTTGTGATAGACCTCACATTAATTTAAAGCTAAGCCTTTACGCCTCGCTGACTGACCCCTATTGCAAAGTTTCTGAGGATAATCTCCAATATTAATTTGGAACGTCGTCCGCATGACACCTGTTGCAATACAGTCGGAATTTTTCATTTTATGTAATTCTGATTTAACAAACGGACTTGCATGCATTATATCATTTCATTGTATATCGCAACGTCTGACATTACAAATATAATTCAGATAGTTCAGTCGTAGCGTTAAGGATATCAGACGAATGTGCCCATTTTTTTTAAATCATAAAATGAAATGTTATCCTATCCATTAATTTTATCTGTGGTCATCTCGTTTGAAGTGTCGCGGTACCAGTGTAATGTAACAGCTGGAAAGGACATGTTTAAATTGAATTATTTTATAATTTAGTTCCATTACATTAGATTAATTTACTTTTTACGTTAATTATATGTGATAAATTATTAAGAAATTTATTTTGGTACGTATGTTTTATGTTAACATGACATAAACTCGGATCATATTGCTTTTACTTGCTCTAAGAAGCATGCAATTTGTGAATTTAATTTATTCTTCACTTGAATAATTTATTTTCCGGATAGGCGGCAGAATACCCACTGCTGATTACATCACAGATGTTGTTTCGACATGTTAACATAAAACATATCTAGCATTGTGATCATGCACACGAAATTTATGGCAATTATATATTTTTTAATTTTATCTACTATGAATATTTTAATCAATTACTAATACTAATCCTTATTTTTAAAGTAATTATAATGTCGATTGATGGATATTGGACTATATATAAAGCCATTGAAATGTTAAAAACAAAAATGTCATGGCCACATAATACTGTTTTGTTTTATAGTTTTTATTTTCATTTCCGAATTTAAAATTGAGCGTGAATAATTATAATTTTAGGGAATGTTATTTACTGTTTAGAACTATATTATTTATGAGTAATCTTTGTACTAGCGCATAATCATTTCTGTCAGTGCCTTAGGGTAAGATTTCAATTTGATAAGCCGACTGTTTAATTTGTAGTTTGTTAAATCACATGCATGTTATATTAAGGTTTATTATTTTGAAGTAACTCTTTCATTTTTATATTTGGTGATTAGAATAATGCTGTGGATGACTAAAGAGTGAATTTTGTGTCAAAATGTCCTAAAATTTAAATAGCAGTAGAAATAATAAAAAAACTTTATTGTGTAAGTAAGCCAGTTTATATGATGATTCATATATTAGATAAAGACATTATAAAATAAAATATTTCTATGATTAACTTTTTTGTTTTATTGACTTATTTTATGTCATGATTTTTTAAATATTTCTTATTTTATGAAAAATATAAAATATAATTATAGAGTGATTGGTTATTAACATAGGGTATGTGGAAGAGTTCGAGCTAAGGATATCAATTACATAATTATTATTTTATTTAATCATAATCATATCTTATATATTGCTACTATTTATATATATTTGGTTACTCGGTACTGTAATAAAGTATTTTTACAATAAATAAGAGAGGCAGGTATTAAAAATAAGATCCAATCAATAATTCACCATTTATATATTTCATACCATAACTGGCATAACAAAAATATTATGATCTCATAATAACGTCAATTACACGATTATTAATAGTAATAAGATTGCTGCATTATGCTACTTTTAAACAGACATCACAATATTATATAGTACATTATTCAAGGAAATAATTTAATTAATAAATCGTAACATAAGTAATGTATAATATGTCGAATTAAAAGTAAATTATTAAGATTCTATTTCACCTTGGCAATTATTTTTCTAGCAAATTTTTAGCCTTTTACACTGGATATCCAGGTTCTAAATAAAGTATAGTCACCTGTGATGATTTCAACAGTATGTGCATATTATTTACCTTTTAGGTTTTTGAATGTTGAAGGAAAACTGTAGAGTTTATTGTTCTTAAAGATATATATTCTACTGACGTGTACTTGCTCAGTGTGGTAGTCTGTGGACTGGTGTCATAACCTATGTAACTTCGAAGAGAGTCACGCCCAGCAGTTGGGGCAGAAACGAGTAGACAACGACGACTTAGTACCCCAACTTCGTAAGTACATAAAAGTGCTAAAGGAAGCGAAAAAAGATATGTCTGTTGTTATACTGCTACTTATTTATAATATTAAAATACAGGAAGTTCCGTATAACCAGTATATTTTTGAAGGGTGGCGTGTGGTAAGCTGTGATGATTTTGTTACTATTAGTGATTGGTGTGTTATTAAAACAAACTAAGATTTCAAACAATCTCCTCTTTAAATTCGTAACTTTATTGTATATATTGATTTCAACATCTATTGCGTAAGTACTTTAATACAATACAATATTTTTTATTGCACAAAAATATAACAACTGATAACCTATTACAAGATTGACATTTTACACAAATCATTGGCGAAACTTGAGTAGGTAATTAAACATTTTCACAGGCAGCTGTAAATAGATGTGAGTTTATATGTTACCATTTGGCCTGGCAACTCAAATATTATATTATATATGAAATTTTATATTGGTAATTCAATTCAACCAACAGATTAAATTTGGTGGCACAGCTGTCCGCAACACTGCATTATTTGGATGTCTCCAGGATAATGGAAATTTCAAAGAAGGGGTAAGGTTGTCATGGACTTGCTAGGATATTATCAGTAGCCTAGTTTACATCCTTGGCAAGTAATATCTGCGAAATTAGCAAAGCCTGAGCACGGTACATGCTACTTTACCCTCATCACGCCAATGTAAGGTATCTTTATTACTGATATTACGATTTCTTCCGGATTATACCTGATACATTTATAACAATTTTATTTAAAACTGTAAATGTTAGGATTATTTTTCATGAAGACACAAATAGATTGAGATAAAACTGTACAATACGAAAGTTAATAGAAATAAAAAAGATGATCCTAGTTTGATCTTTGGTTTTAATCAAATCGTTCTGTGACTAGGAGAAGGTGCAGTTGAACTGTGTTTGTTATTCACTCGTGTATACTAAAGATATGTCGAGATAAACATGGAAGTCATTATAGTTAATCAACAACACTTATACCTAATTTACACATTATTTAATATAATTAATATATAAAAGTAAAGTAACTTGGAATATAAAAATATACAGAATTGTTTTTATAGTTTTGATTGCTGATTTAAGAATTGGTTGATAAGTATAAACAAAATCTGCAAGAAAATTTGCTGATATATTTGATAGTTTGATGTATATAACCATTCGCATTTGTAAGCACAGTATATTTTTATATTCAAAGGTTTTCAAATAAAATATTGTGAGATTACTATTGTTGCTTATGACAATGCATTCGAAGCCTGATCGGCATGATTTGGGTAGAAACATTTCCACTTGCAATCAATTAAAATGCAGTATAAAAGCATCACCTCTATAATGTCTCTGTAATACGAAATAATAGTAAAATGTATGTAATAGTTAAAAGAAATCACAAAACAAACATATTTAAGTAAAATGAGACCAGTGATACCTTAACCTGGCGAATTAATTATATCCTATGCAAAGTAATGGGGTGTGTTATAAACCTTAAAATTATTAACGCACTAAGGATAAATATTAATTTGACTACTAAATCACACCTACAATGAAATTTAAAACCACCCATATGGCCCAAATCTAAGCTAATAATCAGAGGCGCAGCGTGCCGGAGGCGGCAATATGTTAAAAAAAATCGTTTTATATATTTGGTGTTCCCTATAAAACACTTTATAAATTTGACGGCAATTTGACTGTAGATAATTATAGGAGACGGCGAAATCAAGAGACCTTTTATACCTAACTGACACGGCAATACATACAGACACGGCATAGTTTATATTAATTCTTTAAAGGAAGATCTTTTTACCGACCCTCAGAACACGACAAATTCCACTCACGACACGCCACTGCTAATAATAGTTATAATACACATCACCAACAACCTAAGTTAATTAAATATCAATTATGAATATACGTTTTATGAACAAATCTTAAATAGCTTAAAAACATCAATAAACTTTTAAAGCCAACAATGCGACAATACATTTTAAACAACAATCATTCTGATATTTGTGCTGGAATTTTAGATTAACAGATATAAACGAGCCGTGATAGAAAAAAAATATCCTTTAGTTTATATATGCACATAGTGGCGGATCCAAAAAAAGGAGTAGCTACAGGGTTTCGCCAAATCTAAAATCATATTATTAATGCTATCGTCACTTTGAAACAGACGGCATAATTCACAATTTAAGAGGACCGTAGCCCGCCGAATTCTATATCCATGCCGGCAAAATGAAATATTTTTTTAATTTTAAAACCTTCGGTTACGTTTAGCATCCCTCCTCTTCCTTAACAAAAATCCTGGTTCCGCCAGTATGAGCTTAAGATGTTCAATCAAATTCAGCATGGATCATGTTGATTCTCTTCATAGTTGTCATTGTTCAAAACGGTTAAATTTTATTAAATATGTATTTTATCTGAACATTAACGAAGGCATGAATATATGAATATATAATCAATTATATGATGAATGTAACCTATTTCACTAATTAATCTACTATAGAACACTGAACAGTCTAATTTTCAATTCACTTCTATGCAAGACGCTGTGAGCTTCTAAAATAAAAAATAAGCAATTATAAATAAACAATAGCACTATTTACGTGATGTCATAAATTACATTTTTTTTAATTACTGTAAATGCTTAATAAAGATTAGTTTGATTAAGAATTCTAGAATCTATATAAAAAAAATCTCTCGTGCGTAATATATGTAATCCATAATATTTTCTATTTAAAATAAAAGATCATCTACCCACAGCGCCTTTAATTATATTGTTAGTTTGTTAATTGAAAGTTAATGTCTACAGTTGCTGTCTGGCAATAATTTTCTAATAATTTATTTTATTTATAACCTATATATTGATTTTGCAAATGTTCTGATGAATATATTGAGTGAATGGCGAATGTAATAAAATATATCTCTATTATTCAGATTTCAGAAAAATATTTTTATATAACGTCTATTCTGATACAACAAGATCATACATTTATTATAGTACTATTAAATCTGGTTCCACGGTTTGACCTTAGGGTACTATAACTATTGCTTATTAAATGCTTCTTGTGTTTAAAAAAACATCTTTAGAGTGCCGTTCCACCAGAGAGGTATACGTATATGAAATCGATATAATTGCTTGATTTCCACTGCTAACCGAAGCTTTGTAACAGAGTTTTAAGGGATTCGGAAGGTTGGATGAACAGTTGCGAGCTAACTAGCGCAACCGACGTAGCTACAGCATTTTCATAGAACATTATAACCCGTTCAGTTACCTCGCAGCTCTGATGGAGAGGCACCCTTAATGTCCATGGAAAACTATTATAGTTGATTTCATTGAACAATTCCTTAAAAGTATCAGATTAATGTGATATGTACAGATTCTTTGCGCTAAATCACTAAGACATGCTACGATTATTACAGTGAGTTGTAAGCCTATCCACTAGGAACCATGAACCCAAAACTTGGAGCAAGTTTCTTAAAACTATAACCCGAGAGCCACGTATCATTCGTTTCGAGCATTCATAGCTTTGCCCAGCAAACGTGAATAACAAATAAATGTGTCTGTGTATAGTTTCAGACTAATATTATAGGGGAATTGGTACATTTTAATATTTTACGGGTACTCACGGTAAATGGTCATTTGAATTTCTTTTTCGTATATATACCGACCCAGTTACATGGATGTATGTCAATAGTTTATGTAAATCACAAGTGCTGTCAACAATGCTTGTCAACGGTTTCTCCGCGCCACCGCAGTCTCGTCGTTTCCACGATCCATGTAACTAGGTCGCAATATCGGCAAAAACGAAATTTAAAAAACAGCATATCGCGAGTACCCGTAACATATTATAATGTATGTCTGATCGAAGATCACATGCAGTAAATATATATATAGCCTGATAAGATCACTGATTACTGATATTTCGCTGCAAATCGTAACGAAATTCGCGAAATTTTGTTCAAAGCTTTTGCAGGACGAAGATAATGTAGTAGGCAGTGTTTAGCCATGGTACAGATGTATAACAAATGTGATTTGAGTGTTTGATTTTGCATACATTGCCTGTTTGTGCATATATACTTATCAATTATTTCCTTATAACAACTGTTAATCATGAACAATTCATTTTATTCGAGTGCCTGAAGTAAAGGAGGAAGGCATCATGTCCTGATGAATGAAAAATGAACCAAATTATACCTTAAATCAGCGTTTTTCAACCTTTTCCAAAGCGTGATACATTAGTGTATTAGGAAAATTCGCGACTTCCTACCCTCCAATGTTCTATTAATAATAAAACTGGTTAGCAGTTTTTTATTTAAAATCCTTACAAGATTCGTTTTTCGTAAACACCTATAGGTTGAATATATCATTTAATATTTAAATGAGACATAATTTTATGCGGATTACAATGTCAAACGCATTAAAATGAACATTTCATTCATACAAATATTATTTTCAAGAAGTTTACATTGATTATTTTCTTTTACGGAGACTTCATGACCTCTTTATGAAGGTATCGACACCCTAGGGTATCATAACCTACACTTTGACATACACTGCCTTATGAAACGCCCTTTCTGTCCTACATACATAAACGATTCAAAACCACAAAAATCATCACCCAAAATGGCGTCTACCTGTATAGTCTACTTACGCCCTAAAATCAAACCTGGAACAGACTTAATCTTTTGAATCAACCAGTGTCACGACAACTGCTTCACTGTCGGTGCACTGTTGTTGTGGTACTCTCAGTTCTCCTTGGATGGTTGGATGGACCAGCCGAGAATGCGACGGTCGAAGCCGCAACTGAAGAAGTTAATGCTGGAAGATATGTCCTCGGCCCATGATACCGATGTCACCATGCGTCGGTGGCCCTGGAATTATGCAAAATATAATTTAGCATACCTTACACAAACAGATAATTAATTTAAATTGACAGTTACAACACAAAAATTTACATATTTTACTACTCATTGTTATTGTACTACATACATGTTCCTAATTTTTTTCTAGGATTGATTATGGTTAAAACATTTTCGACCCCTTACCGGCCTGTGATTTTAACTTGTATTTTTAAATACAAATATAAAATCTGTGCAATATTTATTTTTACAACTAGGTCTCTGCTAAATATATAATCAAGTTTATAATTAAGTACGTAATAATATACTTTACAAAGATTACTTTGTTGCGTTAAATAGAAGTTTTCTTCGTGTAAATATCTTTTTGAAGTTTGAATTGTTTATTCATTTTTATTGTCAACTGAGGCTTCACGGCCAATATAATTAAAACACTATAATTTTTTCTACTAATGAACAACTATTTCTTTACTGACTTGAAACATCTTTAGGCGCACGTAAACCTTATTGTTCGCGAGGCGATCGCTAACACGATGTTTCACATCTGCCAGGCATCCCGGGACGTCTATTTCTATTATATTTTTTCTGATAACACACTACTACTCGACCAAGCTAACTAGACGAACGAAAGGAATGCGGATTCCCTCCCCGGTCCCGCCTCACGCCCCGCTTTCGTCCTTGTACCGTTCGCACCTAAACTCCCTAATCTGTTTTGCTTTTTGATAATAAAATCAATGAGCAAATATTAATTTGTTGTACTCACTAATTTGTGTTACAATTTTAACCAAAATATTAAGTATCAATATGTATATAACATATAAATTATTAAAACGGAAATTTATTAAAATTCACATTTCATTGAAATC